>JACDJE010000260.1:614670-625680 GCA_016647715.1 Pavo muticus
CTGGAACAGCTGCCCAGAAAGGCTGTGGATGCCCCGTCCCTGGAGGTGTTCAAGGTTGGATGGGGCCCTGGGCAGCCTGGGCTAGTATTAAATGGGGAGGCTGGTGGCCCTGCCTGCAGCAGGGGGGTTGGAGATTCATGATCCTTGAGGTCCCTTCCAATCCAGGCCATTCTGTGATTCTATGATTCTGTGATTACAGGGGGCAAAAGCTGTTCTAGAAAATGTATGAGTCCACAAATGCAAAAGCAAACAAACAAAAACCAACCAACCAAACAAAACCAGCCCAAACCAGCCTAATCAACCAAGGAATAACAATAATAACCGAAAGCACCAGAAACCACAGATTTAGGGTCTTAATTTTGCTGCTTGTTTTAGCAGCAGAGTGCCTTGCAGTGTGCTTTCAGAATAGAGATTCCACTGCAGTGCTTTTAAGCTGGTAGGCGACCACTCCCAGCCCTGTCCTATGCAACTGCTAGCTCAGGAGTAGTCTGTGTCCGTATGAAACTGGCATTTTCTTGCTGAAGAAATGAATCAACACTTGATGCAGGGACCAAAGAGACACATTGTAGCACAAGAGCAGCTAATGAGGGAACATAAATGAGGGTGAAGTTTCGTCTCCTCAGAGGAAAAGAGAGAAAAAGCACTTAAGAGTATTCACCAGGAAAACTCCTACAGTGACTGAAATATACTGAATCAAGCCTCATTTCCTACTTGATTTTCATTTATACCTGCTATGAAGTTAGAGCACAGTCAGATGTTCACCTGCAAAATGTAGTAGCTGTCTAAGATGTATTATCCTCTTCAGGTTATCTGTGGGATTTGAAAGGAGTTATTTGCAAGAGCATGCTTAGTCCCTTTTAGTGACAAGGGACATTTGCTCCTCCCAGTCTGGACTTCCCAGTCTCCTGGAGGGTATTGCTACCTCAGTTTTGCTGGCTGATGTGTTGTTGTTCACCAGAATGCATCCTGCCCTTGTCAGATTGGAAGGAAACAGTTCAGCTCCAATGACAGAAATCCCAGATTGCTAAACTGGACAATCCGGTCTTGAAGAGGCAAGGGGTGGTATTCATTAGAGCAACTGTTTTCACTTGGGATTCCTGCCACAGGGATTCCTGCTATTTCCTAGTCTGTTTTCTTTCAGCTAGATACAACTTGTCATTAAAAACTAAGACCAAACTGTGTCCTTATATTGCTTTCTTGACTGTGCCCAGCTGACCCAGCAGACGGGTGCTATGTTAAACTACAAAATAGAGTTTGTCACCAGTTATTCCAGTGAATAATGAAAGGCCATTGAAAAGGAAANATATATAGAAAAAGAACAAGTATTATTTTAGAAATAGGGAAACTTTTCTGTACAGTACTTGAATAGCATATTCTAACAAAGGGCATTTGTTTGTGAGCTGAAGAGCTTGATGCAAAGCCCAATGGAGCCTCTTCCACTGCATTCAGTGGGCTTTGGATTAAGTCCTTCCTAAGGAACAGATGCAGGGTTTTATTCACTACCACTAGAACAATAAAAATGACAAGACAAAGGATGAAGTTGTCTGCAGGGAATAATGCAGTGTTGTCCTGCAGCATTTTAAATACATTAGACTCTATATTCAAAAGCCAGTTCTTTAGAGTTAGTGAAATTGTTTGTGTAGCCTATCCACAAAATATACAGTGTAGAAATGTTTAAATATCTGTACATAAACACTGAAAGATGGTGTATTTCACTGAGTCTTCTCCCTATTAGCAAGGGCTGAGTTAAAAATGTAACTATAAATTCCAGTTGTGCAAATGGAGATAACGCAGAAATAGTTCGTTGCCATTAATCATCAAAACTGCAGAGGAGGAGGGAGAAAATGTGATTTTTTTAATGCCACAGCTCATAGATGGATCCAAAGTGTTTTCTGAGACCTGGAGTAGGGACAGGCTTTCCTTTACTACATTTATCTTATTCAGCATAATGATTCCTTATCTGGCCAACAGATCTTATCAAAATGTAAGCAACAACGAGCATTGAGGAGCAGGGAAAACTGGACCAGAGTCACCCCCAGGAAAAAGTCCAAAGGGGAGATAAGCAACTGTGGCAGACACAGGAGACGAGACTGAAGTAAAAGTGGCAGCAAATGAGGAAAAAAATAGCAGAAACTAAAACAGGAGTGGACCTGGGACTTGCTGCAGAGACAAAATACATGGGGAAGATGATCAGGGGCTTTTGAGAGAAGGGGAGTGAAAGCATCAAACCTAACAGGCTGTTTGTTTCTAACATTTGTATGGGTTAATGAAAAAAAGTAGAATCTGGGAAAGGAGTCTGAATTACTAGGGGTTGCAGTCACAGCAAAACAGACTCGTGATGAGCATGTGGAAAGACAGGTGGATTCTGAGAGCCGAGGAGCTAGTGTGGTCTCATGCCAGAAATTAGGATGAGTAGAAAAGGACATTACACAAAACGTTTTGCACCAGCAAAGCAAGAAAAAAACTGGACTGATACTGCTACACAAAAAATATTTCTGTGACTTTTACAAATAATACCATTTAAATTTTATAGGCTCCTATTTGAAATGCTCCTGGCTTTTTTAATTCACAAGCAATGGCCTCAGAAACAAGTCAGCTTTCTTAAGCCCCACACGTTTAATAACCAGGCAAAGCCAACATGATGCTTACACTAATTCTGAACATGAATTAAATGCAGGAAATCACACTTTGTCGAGTCATCTTTTTGTACACTGTTGTCACAGGTGTCTTCTAACAGTTACAGAAGAGAGAAATCTCTCTGCCTCTGCTTTAACTCCTAAGCAGGGAACCCTACCAGCCTCTAGGGAGTTAAATCCCTATTACACAGAAGAACAGCAAGCCCTTCTTGCCATAATCCTAACATTTCTATCTTTATGCTGCCACAGCCTTAATGAGTGCTTCTGCAAACTCTGTCTTTTTAATCTTGCAAGTTTTGCTCATTAAGATATGAGACTTCAGCAGAAGCTGCCTTCTCCAGACAGTTTAACTAGCCTTCCCTATGTCAGAGGCTGGATGCTTGCTCTTTCTGGCTCCATTGCAGCAGTGTTCATTGTCATTCTCTTCAAGATGGGTGGCACTAGTTGAAATCATTAAGTGGGAAAACCAAGCCCACCTAGAGGTCCATAGAAAGTCACAGAAAATTGGATAATGCTCAAAGAAGAAATTCACTGCCCCCACCCACAACTACAGTATCAGAATCTATTATAGATCTGCCCTTGAATTAACAAGGGAAGAGGCCAAATGACTAAACCATGGCCAGCTGGTGGACTGACTGTTCCTTCAATAAGCCAGGGTCATAGTTTCATGTCATTTTTCAATCATCAGAAGGAAAAACATGCAAAATGAAACCGTAACAAGATGAAAAGACAAGCTGATTATGGGCCGGCTAATTAAAAATACACACTGTTCTATATGGAAATCTTGCTCTGCACTATGAAATTGCTATGCATTTTATTGTCTAACTCTGTCAAATACTGCCCGAGCAGGCAGTCTTATTTGTCTTTGGAAATGAAGCTCAGTAGGCACATTTTACACAGCTGCCGGTGTGACAATCTTGTTGCTTACCTCTGACAACTTCCAGGCAGAGCCACGTAAATAAAATTATAATGGCAGAGGTCAAGCATAATGGCTATGATTGCTCTGCATGACTGACAAGTCCCTTGGCTTCCTGGACCAACGTTGCCTTCATGATATGAAGACATACTCAAGAGCAATATTAGCAGAAATTGTAATCGCCACTGAACTCCTAGCTATGAGCTTATATATAGGGCTCATACCTTGGATGGATCCCCCCCTCCATTGCCCAGCCTAGCTCCACTGACTCCACTATGAATTGGACTCCAACAGCGACCAGGGCTATGAAAACCAGGGCTAGCATGAGCCATCTGGGGAGAACTTCATCCCCAGGAGGGGGATGATTTTACTCTGTCAAACCAGCATGTACCTTGCCTTGAGGGCCACAAAAATGATCCATGGAATGGAACACCTTGCTTGTGAGGACAGGCTGAGAGAGCTGGGGCTGTTCAGCCTGTAGAAGAGAAGGCTACAAGGTGATCTGACAGCGGCCTGTCAGTATCTAAAGGGGACAGACTCTTTAGCAGGGTCTGTGACGACTGAACAAGGGGAAATGGTTTCAAGCTCAAAGTGGGTAGATTTAGGTTAGGCATAAGGAAAAAGTCTTTCACTGTGAAGATGGTGAGGCACTGGAACAGGTTACTTAGTGATGTGGTTGATGCCCCATCTCTGGAAATTTTCATGGTGAGGCTGGATAAGGCCCTGGGCAACCTGATCTAACTATGGTGGTGGTCTCTGTTCATTGCAGGGGAGTTGGACTAGACTTCCAACTCTGAGGATTCTGTGATTCTGTGCACTCACAGAATATTCTGAGCTGAAATGAACCCACAAGGACCATTGAGTCCAATCTCCAACTCCACATAGGACCACATAAAATCCAAATCCTAGGTCAGAGAGCGTTGTCCAAATGCTCCCTGAGCTCTGGCAGCTCAGGGCCATGCCCGCTGCCCTGGGGAGGTGTGCCATACCCACTGCCCTCTGGGGCACAGCCTTTTCCTAACCCCCCTACCATCCCATGGCACAGCTCCCTGTGAGGAGCTGCAGTCTCCATGAAGCCTCCCCTCAGCTCCTCTGCTCTGGGCTGAGCAAACCCAGGGGCCATAGCCGCTCCTCGCACCTTTTGTCTTCCAGACCCTTCCCCATCTTTGTAGCTCTGCTCTGGACACTCTCTAATAATTCTATGTCCTTTGTATGTTGTGGCACCCAAAACTGTACCCGGTGCTTGAGGTGCATCTCTGAATTTCAACAGCATACCTCCACACCTGACATGGCAGCCAGATGCATAGTTAACTACTAGCAATGTAGGACCATGCGAGTTTACTATGATGGTCAGGGTTTTTGATTTCTGGCCTCATAAGTATCTGCCAAAGGTCCTCTCCATTTTCAGTCATCTGCAAAATCTGAAGCCACAGTGCATTTATGGCAGTGACATGAAAGACAGGATGAGGGGTAGGAGTTGCATCTTTGAAATGACTGGATTTTTTTTGTTGTTGTTTTTAAGTAGCTGCTCAGCAAAATTAATTAATCTTTCCAGAGTTGCCTGGACTCACTTAGGTGAGTTAATCCTTCCGTGATAAAATCTTTCATAAAACCAAGAAAAGAGCAAAATCAGGTTTTCTATCTCCAGTAAGACATTCCAGCAAAATAGAATCCATTTCAATACATGACTGCTGACCTTTTTTAATATTCATAAATGTTCTGTTGAAATTAGGAGTTGTTCACCAAGGTAATCTCCCAACCTTATGTGCAGTAGTTTTGCAGAGAAACCAAATGGTGTATTCATGTATCATCTTCCTTTTACCAGTAAGCAGTAATGATGGTGGAAAAAATAAAGAAAACCAGCTGCAGTTTATACTACTCCTACACACATACACATTCTCTTTTAATTGGGAGCTGCAGGAAAGGCTCAGTAATATGGCACATGATATTCTGAACTCCCTAAAAGCTGCAAGTTTAACAAGATGTGTTTTAGGCATAATGAAGAAGCAGAAGCATTTTACTATTAAAAAAAAAAAAGAAGAAACCAACAGAACTCCAAGATCATTAGTAAGCATTGTGGTGTTCCACAGTGGGCCCAGCTTGGCTAGTTCTGAGCCTGCTACATGAGATGTCTCTTTGGAAGGATCACATTTTTTCTTTCTTTCCAAAGAGTATATTACTTTGCCTTCTGACAAGCATCAAGTGTAACATCAAGTGTTTACTGCCTATCCTCTTTTGAGACCCCCATCATGTCTTCACTAGTGGTGAAAGTCATTATCTACAAGACATAAGAATTTCTATGCAGTTTTCCTTTACTTGAACGATGCAGTCAAGTGTGCAGTCTGGACATAAGCAATGCTTGTTACTTCTTGCTAGTAGTTTGTTGAAGGAGAAGAGAATGTTATGATAACTTGGGCCTCCAAGTTGAGTAAGTACACAGTTGAAAGTAAAAAAGAAATGCTGATTTCTATTTCTTGATTTCTACTGATTGAGAATATGCTTTCTCTTGGTGTCATCAAGAATATTGCAACTAAATCTGCATATGTTATTTACAGAGTTAATCTAAAACTTATGATTTTCTTATGTGAAAATAACACTGCACATTTGACTGTTTAGATATAGACAGAATAATTCTTAGGGATTTTTCTCTCAGCAAGTTCAAGCTCAGAAAAGAAGTTTCTGTCGCACTACTCCATATAGTTTCTGTCTCAAACACTAAGTCTCTCTATTTTCTAATAGCAAGTCATTAATGAAATTTTCAGTGCTTCACCTTTTTCTGTGATTAAGTTAATTTTCTTCCATGTTGGTAAAAATACTCTCGTGGTCTTTACTGACTTTCACATGATGGCATTTTGCAGATTCTGCTCACGTTGCACCAGTGGTAACACCGGCTCAACCTCCCTCTGACAAAGTTCTGCCACTAAATATCCTCCTGCAGTGGGGGGCAGTTATTAAGAATTGTGACATCTTCTCTAAAACTAAGGAGTAGTCAGTGTTAAGTCAGATGTTATTCTGTGTGTTGTTACACTCCCCAGCATTGGAATTAATTTATTAAAACAAATTCCATTCCAAAGTTGTTGAACTTTTTTCCTCCTTTTCCTGAAATATGGCCTTAATTTCTGCCAGAGAATGTTAGGGGCTGCTCAGAGCTTTCCCAGAAGTTGTGCAGGTCCTGCTTGAGATTCTCAAGCTGCCATGAAGCTGTACTGTGCTAAGCAGAGCCCTTACAGTCACAAAATGAAAATACCTGGGAACGCCTGTGCAAGTCCACCTTCCAACAACAGTTGGAATGATTTACATATCTGATTTAACGTAACATTAAAGTTTCATTTTGACTGCTTTGAATTATCAGTTTGAACGTTACTTTTACGGCTTGTATGGTAAGTTATTTGCCTAAAGAAAAGCAGATTCTCATGGACTGGCACCTGTGATGGCATGTTGATTTGATGCTTTGTATAGACTTAACCCTAAATTTGCTAAATTGTTAAGCACACGTATTTGGATTCATATTTCTTTTTTATTAGCAGGTGTGATGTTTTTTGATGTCAGGTTGGTGTCCAGCCCCTTTTGGATAGAATTTGCACTTCAGTAAAAACTGCAGGAAACCTTGATTTTGAAAAAAAAATTTTTTAAATGGTAAATTACCCTAGCAAGTACATGAGGAAAGAAATCTAAGAAAGAGTTTTGAAAACAGGTTTTGCATTTAAAGTCTTCTCATTTAAAACCCAAACTTTTTGCATATACTGATGTTAGCTGATTATTCACCATTGGCTTTAAGATTTTAGAGCTAGCAGACCTGCACTTCTCACACCAGGTTTTACTCATAGGCCACAAGAAGATAATTACTTGCTGACATTTTTCTTTCAGTGCTTCTCTAAGCAGAAGAATTAGTTATTGGGCTAAATTTAACTACCTGTAATAAAATCCTCTGTCCTTAGAAGAGAAGTCTAAAACTAACCGTGTAGTACCAAATTGCTTAAGAGTCTTCAGTTGTTTTTGTCTCTAGATACATATGTCTCATGCCTTCCAGTGCCAGCTACCCTGAAGATGGATATCTCAGCTCTGTTGGAATTCACGTTGCCCATTCACTCCCTTTCTACTCCCAACATTTTTCTTACAAATTCTTTTGCTGTTTTAAAAACACATGGGATGAATGTGATTATACGGAGAAAAACAAAGAAAAAGGAATAGCTCCATCACACCTTTTTCACCCAAGCTTCTCATTAGTATGAGTAACTCAACTGCGCAAGGCTACCAGCTAAGGGCAACCTCTCTGAGCGTTTCTCAGGCTCTTGGTTTTCCCATATTGCTTGTATGCAGATTTCAAGCAGACAGGAGTGGGTACCAGGCTTTCAGACACTAAGGGAGAGGCCCAGCAGCACTAAGGGGAATGCAGTTCACACCAACAGAGTCTGCTGTGTGAAGTGCTCTCATCACAATACCCTCCTTAGAGAAGAAGCTGCACTCATCCCACCAAGCATTCAGTGTTGTGGATGTTATGTAAGAGATGTGGTAAGAGGAGACTTACCTCTGTCTTCTCCTCAGTTTCAGGCTTTTCAAAGGAGCACAGTCCCTGCTGGTCTTTTGGCAGCATGTCCATTTCTCTTGTGCCTACAAGACCAAAGACATTTCATTGTTCATGGAGAACGCGTATGCCTGAGAAATTGCTTTGCTTTGCTTTGCTCTTGTCCTTTTCCACCAGCAGTGTCCTATCCCATCCCATGCCATCCCATCCTGTCCTATGCTGAGTAGAAGCTGAAGGATTTTCTATCCTTTCTGTGCATCCCAAAGAAAGGGCTGTGATGAGGATCTAGGAGCCTAACTAAGACCATCTTATTAGTGAACGCCATTCATTTGTCAGCCAGCCTCTAGGCATCACTGCTTATTGCATGAGGTCAGGATTGTAGTCACAGTTTACAGGTTGCGGTGCGGGCAACCGTGAGTCCCATGTGGAGGAAGAACCTCTGCAATTTTATTTCTATATCAAGATTAAGCCTTGAGAAGAAGGTAAGAAGCTCAGCACTTCCCCCATGCTGAGATGTGGTGCCTTGTGTAGCTCACAGAGCCAACAGGTAGCCTAGAAGATGCATGTAGATGTGTGGAAGTGCACAGTAAGAGACTGTGGGACTTTTTTTCTTGTTCTGACCTCAGTATTTTTTATATGTCCATAAAATGATCAAATACTGTGACTTCACTACAGGATTCATCCCTCTTTTGCGTATACCTCTGCTACGATGCCCCTGGGGCATTGCTGCTTTGGAAGTGGTGCTGCAGGAACCACTAGTTTATGGTGGTGAGGCTCAGATTCTCTACTAATATCTGTACTTCAGAGTATATCTTCACTTGTTATACAAATGGAGACGTAAAGCAGATTTCTTTAATAATGCATTCCCAGTATATCCTTTTCTGCAGTATATTTGGACTCACCAAACTTCAGCATTTGGTCCTTGTGTAGATGCCTTGGTTGCTATTTTTGCATTAGCAAGGTAGCTGAGCAGTAGTATGGATCAGAATATGGGAGGGCTTGGTGCTGCAATCTCTATATCTATATTGCAAATATTTCCAGGATTTAATGTCAGACTAGATTTAGACTGATTCCCTGGATGAATGTTACTACCACACCTGAAGGACTAATACTTGATTTGAATATTCGTGTTTCCACTGGGGTTTGGTGAGTGCTATTTCATGTGTCCCCAGAGAAGAGTTTCTGGTTTGATTTCCTCTAAAACAACTCTCTCTTGTGATTCAGAAAAGTCATCACACACTGTGAATCACTTCCCATTTCAACATTTCATAAGCGTGGTAGAGGGTGGAGGTGTGAATTCACTTAAATACTTACTATTGTTCTCAGCCAAGATGATAATGTAAACATAGACTACACACACAAAGTAAAGGACAGTCTGGTGAGAGGATGTTAAAGGGAGTTGTATGTTGCTTAATTTCACATTCAGCCATGACTAACATTCTGCATAACTCTTGATAGGCATTGGCACTAACTTAATTGTCCACCTGTAACTTCTATGACTTGTTGACATGGCAAGATGTGAAAGTTTAAAAAGAGATCATTACAGCAGTACTAAACCAGGAAGGAAAAAAAATGAGAGTCCAAGATCTCTGAAATAAAATATGTACATAAGAAAATGATAGATTTTCTGCATATCTCACAAGCTCACAGATATAGATACTACAAGCCTCAGTAGACTTCACTATACATTCTGTATTTGGTGACAGACTACAATGTAGATTTCTGACTTGATCTGCATGAAGGACCTGGCAACTTGGAAATCACCCTTGGAATAAATAAAAGTCTGAAACATGTTCACATCCATCGGCGCACTGTAATGGTTGAATGCAGTACCAGCTCATGCTGCCATTAGCACAGCTAAAGTTTTCTGTCTCTCATTTTCTGCAGGGAAGGATGGAATAGTTCAACCAGAACAGTTGCAGGGCAGCTCCATCAGCACTATTAGGGCTCAGTGGCTTTTCATCCACCTCTGTACAGCTCCAGTTCTGTGTAGCACTGTGCTGAGTTATTCGTTTCTTTTAATTTGCTGTTCATTTCAATTGTGAATAGGGTTTGATGGATGACAGGAATTTAACAATGAAGATGACTGGACAATACAACAGGCATGAAGCTGAGCTAACAGTCTTTTTCCTTAAGAGATGTAGCCATGCAAGCTTGGAAGTGAAACCAAGCTGCAGCTAATGAGAAAGCATTTGGTCTGGGCTCTCAGCTAACCTCCATAAGCCAGGAGAGAAAGCAGCAGATGTTGTCAAGAAAGATGATGTTCAAAACTGGGAGTCAGATGCCCAGCTCTTGGTGGTGCAGGTGGCAGTGAAAGTGCAGAGTATGGATGAAAAAAAAACAACAAGAACTATTAAGAAATCAGAAAACACGTGCCCACATCCACTCATTGCTCCTAACATCCAAAGGGAGACTTTAGCAGTTGGTGTTTGAATTACAGTTCTTCATGGCCAGGACTGTGACTGTGGGGGAAGCACCTCTACCTTGGTTAGCAATAGCCTGGGGCAGTACATTGGTCAGGAGGGTTTACTTAAGTTGACTTCAGTATGTCAGGGTTTCTGATTTACTGCTATAAGGCCTGGAGAAAGAAAGGAAACTGTAAGACGCAATTCAGCTCCTAAAGCATATTAAGTTATTACTGTTAATTATTATTATTACTGTTATTACTGTTATTACTGTTAATTGTTATTTCTGTTAATGGCAGGACAAGGAGAAATGCTTTTAAGTTGAAGGAAGGAAGATTTAGGTTGGATATCAGGGGGAAGTTCTTTACCAAGAGAGTGGTGAGGTGCTGGAACAGGCTGCCCAGAGAGGTTGTGGATGCCCCATCCCTCGAGGTGTTCAACGCCAGGCTGGATGGAGCCCTGGGCAGCCTGGTCTAGTATCAGATATGGAGGCTGGTGGCTCTGCCTGCAGCGGGGGGATTGGAGCTT
>JACDJE010000260.1:626818-765125 GCA_016647715.1 Pavo muticus
TGAAAAGGAAAAAAAAAAAAAGAAAAGAAAAAGGAGGAGAAGGGAAAGAAAAAATCCCAGAGACCATATAGGGTAAAAGATCTTTCAGCAAGAGTGCTGACAATTATTTACTGAACCACAAAACAGCTTAATGGCTTCACAGGGTTCCAGAATGGGAGCATGAACATGAAGACAAACATATAATTCAAGACGTAAAGAAAACTGTTAATTTATCTGTCCTCTGCATTTAGTTTTCTTTAACATATGCTATGCTTAGGAATCACGGCCTTGCTATATTTTGGAACAATAGTAAGGAAACTTTATTAATCTTCAGGATAAGAAAGCATAGTAAGGAAAATATGCCCTTGAGGGCTCATCTCATTCTGTTAAAATAGGTGTATTTTAGTTTCTGTTTCCATAGAATCATCACTCTTAGCAAAAATGTTATGGAGATTACTGTTGGTGCCACTTCTCTTACGATGTAACCGTCTCTTGGATAGCAGTTGTCTTAAGATGACTAGCTCATTTAATCTGTTTTTCCACACTTGACTGTAATTTTCTTCATTGGGGTGGGTGCACACACTGTAGAACTAATGACATGATTTATTTGGCTGATTTGTTTATTTCTCCTCCAAAGGATTGTTTGTTTGTTGTTTTACCCAGATTTTATTGTCTGATGTGTTTTGGACTTATATACCAATAAAAAATAAGGCAAAAATCTCCCTACTAAGGTGAATGGGAAAGAAAACACACTTACATATGCCCCATTTGAAAGTAGCCTTGACTGGTGTCATTCCTCAGAGAGTGCTGGCTGGGTCTTGACCACACCAGAAGTACTTTGCTGCTCGTTTACAAAGGATGAATTTCAAAGGCTCAATAGTCAATTTTGTATGCACAATTTAGTTGTGGTTCTACTAAGATGCCATTTTAGGAATCCCATAAACAGACGTGCATTAATAGTTGCAGATGGAACAGTTAAAGACATTATTAGCCCAGGTTAGCAGTACTCCAGTGTGGCTTTAGCATTCTTCAGTTGTGTGGGAAGTGATGGCATCTTGGGAGAACAGCCACAGCTTAAGCCGTTAGTTACAAGGTCATGCGACACCAATCTCAAACTTTGCTCCTTATTTGCTTTAACCAGGAATTTCTATCTACCAATATAATTTCCAGTGACCAACAGTAATAAACCCATTGCTAACATGAACTAACTCAACTAACTTGTGTTCGTACTGTGCATTTTTCTTACAGGTTTTACTCTGTGGGCAAAATTCTTCCAACAGTTGCTTGCAGTAGCATAAAATAGCTGCCAGTGTACTACAAAGCTCACCACTTCTCCTATGAAGTTAGCATAAAGCCCACACAGCCATAATCTACATTTTTTTCTTTTTCTTTTTTTTTTTTTTTTTTGCAATGAAACCCTAAGTATAGACCAGACCTAGGGTTAAGGCTATTCTAAGAGAAGAGATTGTAGTGTTGTTTAGAAAATTGCTCCCAACCTCAGCTTTCTTGTTCACAGTGCACAGCTTATGATGAAATTGAGAGCGAAACACTAACATTTTTCGAGGAAATGAGCTAAAACTCTGCCATGAATTGGATGGAACGAAGAAGGGAAAAACAGAAAGTCTGTTCTACTCATAATAATTTGCCTTATAGTACATTCTCTCATTTGGGAATACCAGGCAAAAAGTGTAATGTCCTATTACTAAGGCAGCAGATTACCTACTAACTTCATCTAGTGTTAGTTTTTGTATGTGGAAGCTGCACAGCAGAAAAATGAATTCATTGCCTTGAACAAGGGTTTATAATAGCCTGAATGTTATAAAGAGAAGCACAAGTGATTAATGCTCAATTGCAGAGTGAAACTGCATCCAAGAAGACTCATAGCACTGTTGATGCAATGCAGGCAGCAAGAGCAAATGAGTTGGAAAGATAATCTCCTGCTGATAACCATGCCCTACTGGGAGAAAATACCAAACCATCAGTCACACAAACAGTACTAAAAGTACATGTCTGTAATGTGGCAAGGGAGACAAATTGCTGGTGGTGCTCATTTCACTGTATCTGCCTAAGGAGTTTCTTGCTCCTGAGTAATGCATGTGTGTTAATTTCAGAAAGATGTATGTCTAACCCTCTCAGCAGAGCCAAGAGTGGAATGAACTGCATTCAATTTGCTTAACTGCAAAGTGAATCAGTCTATCAGCTGTCTTTGCTGCACTTTGCTGCCCACGCTGAAACAAATGAGGCACATCTTTACAGCCTGATCTGTTACCTAAAGTTATACCTGCAGCCACATGTACCAAAAGCTGAAAAGGCTCCATGGATATCCAGAAAATGCTATGGATGCTTCCTCAAATGTCAAAAGCGATAAGTATCCAGTCAAACTTCCTCTTTGGTGCCTCTGAGTAGCAGACAAGGCATACCTCAACAGTGGACCTCTGAAATAAGTGTTCGTGCCTTTGCAGTAAAGTTGGTGGGGATGAAGGAAAGCAATCCCCATTTTTCAATAAATCATCTATAGATGACTCTTCCAGTTACGTTTTGCTGTTTTTTCCTTTTGAGAGCAACCTGTCTGGCTCAAAAGAGTAGATCCTTACATGCGTCAGATTGCATTACTTTGGAGGAGAAGAGACAGTTACACTCTGCTGACATTTGGCTATAGTAATAGAGTGCATATGAGAGAACCTATCACTGTCAATTTTTCTGTTACACCTCACGGTCTCCTTCGGTGTGGCATTTTGGATCTGGTTTGCATTTAGAGGTCTAACAGAAGTGTCTGGTTCACTGAACGTATAGTAGAAATGATTGGACTGCACACACACTACTGGAATACAATTCTAACATGTACTCTGGAGCATCCACCTAGCTGGCTTAGAATAACCATATACAGTTGTCTCTGGTAAGAGTCTATCCACCTTGCTAGAAAGTCATGGTACAACATTTTCATAGTTAACTCGAGGGAGAAACAAATAAAACAAAGTGATTTTGCAGTATAAAACCTTGAAGGAGTACTTCAGACCTTGACAAGGCAATAGCAAGATCCCTGAGTACACTAAAGGTATGCTCATCTTCCTGATTAGGTTGTGGTTGCCAAGGGATGAACTGCAGTGGAGTAGATGTAGCTCAAACTACCTGAATTGACTTAAGTTTGAGCTCAGTTTTTGCTTGCTTTTGTGTTAAGATTGTAACATCACATGCTTTGAAGAAGCGTGCAAGTTTTCTAACAGACAACTTTGTATCAGTACTTTATAGTAAAGTTAAAACTGCCAGTTTTGCCTGGCAGATGATGGATTAATTAATGTCTTATTATAATCTTATCCTGTCATTGTGAAGAGTGATGAAAGAACACTTCTCAATCCTGTATTTGTTCTATACATATGCTAGTGTGAGCTCTGTAAATTCTGCTACAGCAGAGTCAGATCTTGCTCTTTCCTAGACACACACATGAGCCGCAGGTGGGCTGCTGTTATCGGGGCATGAGCCATGTTACTACTGAAAAGCCATTAAATCCAGCAGAGAGGGCTTTTACAGGCCAGGTATTTGGCTCCTTTGAGAAAGAGAGTAGACCTGTTTTCTGGGAGAAGAGAAACAGAGCACTGAACAGGGTTTATGCCTCTATAGTCAAGTTAAAATCATTGAAATTATGCACGGCTGAAATAATCCTATTTTTAACAAAAGGAGATCAGAGATAAGATCCAGATGTTTGAGGACAAAGTCACCTACCTTCACCCAAACTTAGCTGCATGGTAATCAGTTTCACTTATTTCAGAGAGAGTACTTACAGAGTAAGCTACAGCTCAATTAGAGAAGATGCATCAGGCTCTGGCTCCTGTGGATGTTTGGCAATCTTAGAAAATGACATATAATTAGGAAAAATTATAGTGTTTGCTTTCAAAGTACTATTTCTTTTCCCAAAAAAAGCAAATCACCGGGCAAACATAATACCCAGATATGGTATATCCTTCTCAGCTACTCACATATCACCTACTCAGGCTTAAAATTGGTAGTGAAATGTTTCATTTTCCAGACACAACACTCAAAAGAGACATAACTTGCTGGCCAAAACCCCTGTGATGTTTCTTATCCAAGCCATATGCTTGGAAGAGTTCAATAAAGGATTGCTAGACTCTCTCATAGAGGAAAAGATGAAATGCTTTGAAAGCAAAAGCCAAACTAAAAAGAAAATAAATTATGGTATTGTATCAGAATACTGGGCTGTTTTGCACCTAAAAGACTTAACATTTAAGAGAAGGTCACGGAGTCTGATGCAGCGATGCCACATCAATCACCTTACAGCCGATACTTAGAGCATTACAACAAGTATGACAACCTCAATTTCATGAGTACTTTTTGAGTCCTGCTACATAGGCTAAGTGGATGTAATTTCTGATGCTGCTCCACATTTCATGGATAAAGAAAAAGTAAAGAAAATGTCCTGTAACTTAAAACCTGGATTCTGCCTGGCGTTCCTATCAAACCATGGAAATAAATGTGACTGGAGATGAAAGTGGTTCTTTTGCCCCGTGCTTCCTAATGAACACAGGCCGGCTGTGGGTTCCTGGGGGTGCTGGATCCAGACTTTGATTATCATAGACTTTGTCCTTTCCCACTTCTTTACAGTCACAACATGCACTCCTTAAAGCAAACCCTGTTGATGCAATGCAAAAATTGTGACTCTTGTGTCTTCAGGATGATGAACATGACTTTTCAAGTGTGTAAAAAGCAGCTACAGCATGATCCAAAGTCAGTAAGAAAACACTGGTAGGATTCTGCAGACTTGTGGAACCTACCAGCTCATTTCTGCTTTTTCTCTCAAACTGTTTCTCTGTGCCATGACGTGCATTGACTAAGCTTGAAATCTGAAGCATTCCTTAGGCAATGAGAGTTTTTAAGCACTTATATTCCCCTGTGCATCAAAAACCAACTATGGCTGATGCTTCATCTTGAATACATGCTTGATGCTAGCATTCAAGTTTTGGGAGTCACATGGTTTGACTTTATTACCTGCTGGGGTTTCCATGCCTGATGAGAGTGTTAATCTGGGTAGGCTACACCCTAGCTTCATAGCGTATGGCCCTTTCCCTTCATCGACACTATTTCTTTGGTTCCTTCCACTCTTGCCTTGAGAAAGAAGCATAGACATTGAGGAGTTTTGATAAAGCATCTTCCCAAGGGAATTAGCTATCCTGTTGAGAAAAAGCAATGTAGAAGCCTACACCAGACTACTGATAAACATTTTTCACAGCTTTCATTTCAGCAATAAGCCCATAATACCAGTGGAACAAAGCATGAAGAGAGCATAAAATTACATCAGGGCTTGAATTAGCATTCACATTACCTGCAACTTGAATATTTATTGCTTCTGTGCCAGAATTATTGCTTAGTTTTACAAGATTTTAATCTTATAACATTTTAAAGTGGCAGCTTGTTCTGTAGACATTCCAACTCTGAACACAAGCAAAGACCAGGAAATATCAAAAGGTTTAAGAATAAGACACCAAATGTCACACTGCACATTCAAACCCATCCTATCCGCAAAACTAGGGATGAAATATAGCAAGATGAGTTTCCCATGGATTTTCTTATATTTCCAAATTCAGCAAGAATTAGAAGGCCTCAATTTGAAAGAATCACTGTGCTTTTATGTCGAGTCCTGCCTGAAATGTGAAATTGTGGAGACATGATGAAAAGATGAGAGGTTTGGGTTTTTGATTTTACTTTTGCTTTAAATAAGAACCAGATGACCTGATCCTCAGCAGCTCTCATTTTATAAGGAGTTCAGTCTGAGTTTAAATTAAGTTCAAAACTGCATCTTCCTTTATCTAGCTATTCAATTCTCTTCACAACCTGCTGAGTAACAGACAAAAATTACTGTTGCACTTGATTTATTTTAACTACTCAAGTATTTCGTTTGGATTTTGCACGCTCTGTTTCTAAGAACAGCAGCAAATCATAGGATCACAGAATCACAGAATATCCCAAGTTATCAGGGACCCACAAGACCATTGGGTCCAACCCCTGGCTTCCAAATCCAAATCCAAAACACAGCCTCCTCTGCTCTGGTCTGAGCAAACCCGGGGCCACAGCTGCTCCTCACACTTTTTGCCCTTTAGACCAGACAATGGATCTGTGTGCTGCTGCAGGTAACAATTTCCTAAGCAGCTTAGTTGCATATCTGAATATCCAAGATATGATTACAAAGAGGTTGAATGCTCAGGAATATTAAACATTAACAGTTCGAATTTCAGGCCATCTTAAAAGAACCTCATGAGGTATTCAAAAGCAGAGACATTCAAAGGAGTTGTAACTTTCAGGAATTTTAGCCTTTAGCAATGTTTGCTGCAGCAAAAGGATCAGCAGAATGTGTTCACGTTCACTGCAGACGCCCTATTTAATAAGGAATTAGGTTAGCAAAGAAAGACAGATGGCAGTTTGGGACCCACGGCCTAATGCAGCACTGACAGAGCTAAGCTGAATGGCCATTGAAGTCAATGAGATGCCCACACGTTTGCATCAGGGCTGATTTTGCTTCCCTATCTTTAGCAGAAAAAAAAGGTGAATAGTTGAATTCAGATGGAATTTATTTGTTTGGAAAACAGTGATGGTCATATGAAATATTCAGTGCTACCACAAAGCCTATGCTTTACAAAATAATTGCCTTTATGAACAGAGATATTTGATGCACTAAGCACATTGTAAATACCATTGAGAGACAGTGCCTGGCCTAAGGCTTTGTATGTAGATAATGGAAATAAACAGATGGAGACACAAGCACAGGCTTGTTCAGTGCAACTCAAGTGGAATGGGACTATGAATTGCTGTTCTCTGAATCTGAATTTAGCTCCCTGAGCTCTGGGTTTCTGCAAGAGTCGCTGTTGGATGCTGAACTCTGCTTAGAATTACAATGGGAAACATATTAATTCTCTAAAGGAACGTCTGGGAAGGGAGCACTGCAGGCTAGCATTTCCTTCCCTCTTGCACTGAAAAGTTCAGGGAGACTACAGAGGTACCATATGTCCTCCCTTCGTCTTTACTTGGGGAGCTCTCTCCTTTCCTTTTTATCTTCCCGTTTCCCTTCCTTTTTCCCTTGCCTTTTTTCCTTTTCCTTTTCCTTTCCCTTTTCCCCCTTTCCCCCTTTTTCTCTTCCCTTTCTCCCCTTTCCCCCTTCCCCTCCCCTTCCTTTTACTCTCTCCTCTCTCCCCTCTCCCCTCTCCCCTNNNTTCCCTTCCCTTCCCTTCCCTTCCCTTCCCTTCCCTTCCCTTCCCTTCCCTTCCCTTCCCTTCCCTTCCCTTCCCTATTTTTTTCTGTCAGTATTTGCCAAACAGTTCCTGATTTGTAATTTGTTTTTTTGTAATTTTTATTGCATCTATAAAACGAAAAAGTAGACTGTATTCTGATAAAATGGGGTATTGCTCTGTATTTGCTGTGTAATGACATCTCTGACTGCCGTGGTTTAAGGCGTACTGATTGCCTTGCCTATAACAGGCTGCTCCTGTTAGAAATCAGCAACTTGGGTAACTCTCTCAGGAAAACTGTGTTGAGAATAAGTTACCACAAGGTTGCAGAAAACAGAAAAGAAAACAATGAAGGAACATGCAGCCATTTGTGTCAGCTTTTCTGTTCAGGACTTCTCAGCTCAGACAGAACTGAACATGTGCTAACAGTGAGGATCCGCTTCAGCCTTGGAAAATTGTTTCTGAGGAACTGTTTGGGCTCCCACATTGCAGGTGGCCAGTTTGTTCCTTGTTTTGTATGGAACAGTAATAGCACTTCTTTGCCCCAGTGGAAGGCTGTGACATTTCATTACATGAGAAACAGTGAAGTGCTCAGATACAGCAACATTTGGGACTGGGTGAAAACATTATTAGCCGTGCTGTAACCTTCCTTCCATACAGGAGCTTAAAATGGCAACATCACAAGGATGCCTTTGTGCTGTAGAGCTGCATGGTCTGCTAGTTTTTACCAGGCCGCAGCCAGCCTTGGTCAGAGACATCGGACAGCAGATAAAGTATCTGCTATCTTTATACAATACTCTGATGATCTTTGGGTCTTTCACAAAGGAGAACTGTAACAATTTTTTGCTTTCTTATAAGTTTTTTTCACAGACAAACTGTATTCTAGAACCATGGGAATTTGATCCAGTTTGCCTTCCTTCTGATCTTAAGGAAAATTTTAGAACATGGATAAATTTAATGCACATATTCAGAAGTGTTTTGAGATGTGTTTTAAAGTACCCTCTGCCTCGTCTTAAAATACATATTAAATATTACAATATATCTTATGGTTTAAAGTGTCTGGCATACGTTAGATATTGAAGACCAGTTCCATTCAGTTCTTTACTTACTGCCTGGAAGTAATGAGGATTATTCCATAAATACCTTGACTGGTGGCTAATTTAGTGATGTATCCCACCAAGTCAATTGAACAAGGACAGATGTTGTAATGTGAGATGCTGTCACTTTGCTATGAACTGTATTAAGTTGTCATTGATTCTTGAGAGAAGTGTAACTCCATGGTACATCTGTTGCCAAGCTAAGGCTCGTATTGTGTATACTTACTGGTAATTACTTTGCCTAAAAAGAAAAATGATATCCTCCTGGCACCACGTAATAGTTTTTTAAATGTTCATGATCCTGGTAGTTTTCCATTCAGTATTTCTGGGAGCAGTCCCGGTGTTCTTATTTACCCTATAATCATCTCCTCCTTCTCTTGAATCACTCACTCCAGCAGTACTTCTACATGTAATGCATCAGCCTCTCATTCCCCATCCATTTTATCAGATGTCAGTCCTATTTAACTGAAGCCCTACAAATCTTGCAGTACAGTGTATGTTCTATTCAATCTTACTGGTCTAATACAAACGAAAGAGGAACCTTGAAGGAATACAAACTAATCCAAACGTCACCCTAATGCTGCTGTAGACAATTTGTACGTTCAAAAGCTTCAGCAATTGAGATAGCAGTTCCCAAAACTAGGCATGCACAGGTGGAACTGCAAAACCTTGATGGTGGGTCAACAAATGCAACGTGTAAAGTTACGTATAGGCAGAGACTTAAGAGGTAAACAAGTATCATGTGAAGGTTTTTTTTTTTGTTTTAAATAAATTCGTAAAGATTTTATACCAAGGCTGAACTCTCAGATCACTCTTTTCTAGAGGAAAAGAATATACTATACATAGTAGCTACATTCATAGAACTAGTAACGATTTTTTTTTTTTAAACATGTGAGAAAGCTTTACAAGATATTCAGGATTTTAGAATAGACTTTTCTTTCAGAATTAACTTCCCTCCATGGAAAGTAGGTATTTATAATACTCATATATTGATTTAAACTTATGGTTTCTGTGCAGTAGTAGATACTTCCATGTAGAAAACTCCTTAGCTTGTGAATTTTTTAAGATGTAGGCCTGCACAGACTCACACACACAGATTTATTTTATAGCCTAGTCCCAAGAAACTAGTAACAAGACTCCCATTGACTGCAGCGGAGCCAGGACTCCAACTGCTGCTCCCAGAAAGGGTAGTACTGCACAGCTGAATGTTTACCAGGTTTTTTCAGATGTGGGGTCTGAGGCCCGGTTTTGACATGAAACATCATATATTTTCCACGTCTGTCTTATTGTCGCTACATTCTGGGCAAAGTTGTCATATACTGACAATAAAAAAAAGAGAATTTTCTGTCTCAGGGAGCTTCAGATTGGGTAGAACTGGAAAAAATAATGGCAAATACTGGCAGAGGATTAACTGTAGAGAATTAAAACTATTTTTTTCCCCATAAACTCAAGCCTGTAATGGTTGTGTCAGGAAGGGGTGTGTGTGTTTGCACATGCACGAACACATGCAAATGGAGGTATGCATGCATGCGTGTTCACAAGTCAGAATTGCTGCAAGCAGAAGTCTACTTGTGATGATAAGGTCTCAGCTCAGCTCTGAGTCCAGCACAAAGTTAAAGCAGTGTTTCACTGAAGCCTTCAAGACAGATCTGACAAGGTCTTGGGCTGATCCTGTCCTAACCAAGATTCCAGAGAGATCATTTTTAAACTCAGACAGAAATCTGAAGTGAAGTTCACATCTGAAAACTTGAATTCTGTCATTTATATTCAGTCTGAAGCTGACCATTAGCCGTCATGTCTGGGAATTTGTATAGGTCAGTTTGGGATCTTCTGTGTTTGAAGTCAGTGCTATGGATACGTTTCATGTCTGTCTACAGACCCAGTCAGTTGCAGGAATGATGTGGATATAGTCCTCTGTGCAGCTCAGCCCTGCATAATGCAGATGGATCCACACAAAATCACAAATACTGGCTCACAAATTTCCTGGAAAAGCTTGTACCCAGGTCCAGCTCTAAATCATATGGTGTCCCTCGCCACTGTCCAAAACCCATGCCTTGCCTGGCATTGAAGTTTGGGGTTGTTCCTGATCTCTGTGGCCTATGTTCCTCTCTACTCCCAACTACAAGGCACAGCACATCTGTGTTTGGGTTATGGTAGATTTGACCTAGGAAAAGCTTGCTATAGGCTACACTACAAAAAGAAGAAAAAAAAAAAAGAAGATGAAAATCAAGTTTTAGAATATATTTCCCAAGATTAATTTTGTCTGCTGAGGTTTTGTTTATTGCAGACTGTATGATGTACGGGTTGCTCACAGAAAAGAAGGACTCTGATTTGGAAATAGGACGAAACCTTCCTAATGGGGACTTGTCAAGCTGCCTGGAACGCGGACCTCATTCAGCATCAGTGTTGAAAAAGGCAGCTTTTTGTCTGCCTGCAATTTATTGTGATCCCTGCTGCTGTGGGCACATCTAAACTGATCTGCAAACTGATGCTCCTAGCTGTCCTGCTAAATGATCTTTGCGGTTAATGCCAATCAACTATTCTCATGTTTCCCAAATAAAATGGCAAAAGAAACATCCTGATTATTTTATATCTTCTGAGGAGAAGAGAAAATCTACGGCTATAGAATCATAGAATCATAAGGTTGGAAATGACCTGCAAGATCATCTAGCCCTTCTAGGCTATGACTGACGTGTACCCCTTTTCCTTCCTTGCAGGACCATTTTCCACCACTAGGCCCAGCTTCTCCTGGCCTGAGCTGTCTTCATCCTGGAGGAGCTAGTGAATGTCTGCCATGCCTTCTCTGATTAGCATAATAGAATCATTAATGTTGGAAAAGACCACAAAGATCATCTAATCCACTTATCTACCTTTGCTGATCTCCATTGCCAGGGCCAGAATGGGAATGCAAGTGTGTGGAGTTACAAGAAACCACCTGTTTTACAGCCTGTGTGATGCCACTCAGTTTCAGCAGAGAATTAATTCTGTGCCCTACTTGTGCCAGAACCTATTTTCTTATCTATGCTCTTCATGTGACTAATCAGCTGATGGCTCTTGCAGTGATAGTAACACTCATACAGCTTTGCATCCTTGCATGGATGGAGCTTACCTCTACCAAAACACATAGATTTCTCCTTGAGGAGAAATTAAATAGAGCCATCAACTCTGTCTCTGTAACTCCATTATATTCAGCATTAATTATTCAGACTGGAACAGACAGAAATCTCTAGAACTGCTTTACAGTTTACAGCCCTTACAGTCACAAACCATTGCTCCTACTGCTACCATAAGATACAGAGTCTCCAACTGAAAAGGTAGACAGGCAGCTGAATTGAGGGGAATGGCCCAGGTGACTTGTCTAAGGAATGAAACAGTGTCCACATCTGAAGAGCTTTAATCTGTGTCTTTCTCTGTGGAAAGTGTCTCTCTGATCACTTCTCACTTTCTTGGTACTTTGCCTCCAGCCTCTTGCCTTGAATTTTCCTCTCTTCACATGGTGAGTGTGAGAAAGTTTGGTTTGGGTTCAGACATTATATTTGGCTTGAAGTCAATTTTCCTACATACAGTAGTATTCCCAACTGGTTTTTAATGATATGCACATGACGCTGGAAGGATGATTTCTGCCCAGGGTACCCTACACACTAATGAGCCCAGCAGCAACAGTAACACCCCATCACTTGTTTGCTCTTGAGAACCTTTAGCATCTGCCAAAGAGGATGGTAGTCTTTACATACATGGCAATGGACATTCAATTTGAGTCTTCTATTCTGATGACAGCATCAATCTGGACAAGACACCAAAATGGTGCAGTGGGGCTCAGAAGGGTGCTGTGCAAATGTGTATAGGAAGGGAAAGAGGCATTGGGCAGGAGGTGTGGGAAAGTCAGCTGTGCACACCAAGCAGAGAAAGAGCATCATCCAGGACTGACGGCATACAGCTGTTGCCCAAGGCTAGCTCTTCATTACCACACACACACTTGACATGAAACCGTAGTGTCAGCCCTCCAGCCTCCAGCGAGGAGTGTTGTGCTGGCTGCAGCCGAGTGAATTTTCCCCCTGAATCCAAACAGAACATTTTTTTTTTGGAAAAAATGAGCATTGAGAGAATGAAACTGGGTTGAACTCCACTAACAGTTCTGGTTGAAAAAAAGCCGGAGAGAATGTTCATATAATGCCAAACCAATATTTCTAACGTATTCCAAATTAAATATTGGTTTGTTTATTCCTTCTTTTTATAAAAAAAAAAATTAATTTTTATTTTTTGGAAGTGCCTCTGGCAAGGCATTTTCAACTGAGAAAAAAAAAACAGCCTTGTTTTTGAACAATTATTCAGTTCAGAAAGTTTTGGTTTGGGTTCTGTGTGGCAGAGCTCCCTGCTTTGTTTTTGATTGTTTATTGACACCAGTGAATCAGAACTGTTCGATGTGCCCTGCTCCAGTGCTGACGATTTTCCCAGGCTCCTCCAGATGAAAGTGCACACAGCAATAGCCTTTTACTTCCCTCCAGGCACAGCATTATCATGTCTGCCCATGCTCCTTAGAGATCACATGCTGTTGGCTTCCAGGCTCACTGGTAGGGGAAGGCTAAGGAAGGTATCTCAGCAAAATAGATGTCTTGGAGACCCTTCTGCTGCTCCCACAGCTGTCTGGGGCTGTGTGAAGGAGAGTTCAATGCAATAGGATGATATAGGCAGATCCACTGAAGTACACAGGACTATTCACATTACTGAATTTAAAAAGATGCCTGGCTCCTTCTCTTAGGGCAAATGTCATTCCTGGGCATTCAGAGACTAGTAGAAGGGCTGTGTTTTTCTCCAGCTTGAGCTACAAAACTGTTTTCTGGAAGTATCCTTTATTTCTACTGTTTTTTTTTCCCACCTAGTTGAGCAGCATGACTCTCAGTAACCTGAATCACTGTAATTCACAGATCTAACAGCTTTGTATTGAAAAAAATTATTAGCTTTTCTGCTAACCTTTCTGGCCAAACTTTGCTTGACATAGTTGTATGTAGTTGAAAATGACTGACTAGATAAGGCTAGAACTTGAGGAAAAAGAAGTGCTTTGATAGTGGGTAATACTGGTACAAACCAGGTACCCCATGGAGCTTAACTGGAAACTCACTCCCATTCAGCTTCCAGTGCTGTAAGCAGATTTGCTATTTGAGTTCTGTCCAGAGCAGGGCCATTCCCAAAGAGAAGATCTTTCTTGCTTACGTGAAAATTAAATTCTTTATAACAGACAAAGCAATTGTGCCTTGCATACTTCCAATAGCAGGTAGCATATATCTTCAGATGGGAGTGCTTTCTTGGAATCTATAGTCTGTGTTCTCCTCCCTGAACTGGTCATGCACAGCCTGCAATCTCCCCAGCACCCACCTGTCCTTAAAACTGATATTGTTTCATAGGGCTTTTTCAAGCTAATTTCCATACTGTTTTTTATTTCCAGCACTCTGTGGCAAACGCCTTCCCTGAATGTGATCCCATTGGGCAATGTGATTTCATTAGGCTGGGCTCAGGACATGTGGCCTTGGTCCTGAAAGCACGTGTGAACTCATTCCTAAGGGTCTTGAGAGTTCTGCTTCCAGTGCTTGCAGATGTTAAACTCAGAAAGTAGTTCTATCTAATCAGTCTGGATTTAACTTTTAATTTATTTTTTAACTTTTAATCTATCTTTTAACTTATGGAGTATAGAAGGACTCTTCCAGATGCTGGATGAAAGAAAAGAATTGCTTTCCTTTTAGTTTTTACTTTCCATTGTAGATTTCAGTGACTCTGATCACTGCCTACGGCTTTCAGCCCAGATATTTCCTCTATAGGAGATATAGAGGACAGAGACAGACAGGCTAAAGGCCCTAAAGTCCTCATGACAGGTTCTGGATTTACATTTGGTGACTGTTTGGCACACTGTGGGCCCCTGGCACAAGAAGGATGTGGAGCTGTTGGAGCAGATTCAGAGGAGGGCCATGAAGATGATCAGAGAACTGCAGCACCTCTCCTATGAAGACAGGCTGAGAGAGCTGGGCTCGTTCAGTCTGGAGATAAGAAGGCTCCAGGGAGACCTCTTTGCAGCTTTCCAGTACTTGAGAGGAGCTTACAAGCAGGAGAGGGACTGACTTATTACGTGGTCTAATAATTGTAATAGGACAAGAGGAATGGCTTTAAAGTAAAAGTGGGGAGATTGAGTTTAGACATTAGGAGGGAATTCCTCACTTGGAGGGCAGTGAGGCCTGGCACAGCTGCCCAGAGAAGCTGCGGGTGCCCATCCCTGCAGGTGCTCCAGGCCAGGTTGGACTGGGCCCTGTTCTAACCTGACCTGCTGGGTGGCAGCACTCCCATGGCAGGCACTTGGGGCTGGGTGGGCTTTGGGGTCCCCTCCAACCCAACCATTCTGTGGTTCTGTGATACATTCATCAAGTAATCACAGTATTTTCAGCTCTAAATCCTAACATGTGAAATAACTGAAGAAAATAATCAGTGTGCCATATTTCAGCAGCTTTTCCTAGTCATATTATATTCACTCATTGAACTGAACAGTACCTAAAAATCATGTTTGTAGTCTTTTGAATGCCACAGAAAAACAGACCCAGAATATCACAGTTCTGCTGGGCTTGCTTGTGCAGTTAGAATATGTTTTACGTGTTTCACCCTCAGCACAGAAATTGCAGTTTCTCCTGCTTTCTTTTCTGAATAATACCTAAGACTCTCTCCAAGTTGCTTGACTCTGTTCTCAGTGTGCAACTCTGCACATGTTTACTGCACTTGATATTTAGCAGCCCCATTGCTTTACGCCGTCTCCCTGGTGACTTGGCCATACCTAGTGATATTGCGTAAGTCAGTCAGCAGGTGGAAACATTTATTCCATTGCACCAACAATTTGTCTACGAATTCCTGTTTCTCTAATCATAAAAATGCTTCCATGACTTAGCATAGTGTGTTAAGGAGAAATATCTAACCACATAATAAAAGACGAGCAGCACAATAAAGCATTTAAAGATTGTCAGGGCTATGTATTCTACATGAAGCACACTTCAGTGAAACGTAAATGATCAAGATCTTCTGCTGTTACTAAGCAACATCCTTCCACTGATGCCTCAGGATGCCTAAGAGCACAATGCAGTGATGTCTAGAGGTAAATACACTGGATAAAGAGCAGCACAATCTTTGTAGCATGGGGCTATGCTCAGGGGAATAGATAACCTCTTTCTATGCAGGGTTAATTAGCTTCATCAACACACACTCCTCCTCCAGAAAACCTACCATACTGCTTCCAGTGCTGGAGTAGGCTCATCTATAGCTGGAGAGAATCTGTAGCCAGTAGTGCGTTATGAAAATACTCAAAAAAGATAGTTGCACTGTTTAGTCATGTCTGAGAACGTGACCCATTTTTGAAGCCATTTCCTCTAGGCACAAGTCCTTTTTTTCTCCAACTGTTCCTCTCTCTTCATTTTCCCACTTACCAGCAGTCAAACATGCTGCCGCTACTCTCTTTTTCTCCATAACCATGGCAAATCTCTCATTTCCAGAAAACTCCTGACTGCTGTGAAAAGCTCATTTTGATTGCAACAAAATTCATGTTTTCTGGATTAGCAGTGCAGAATGTGAGCAGAATGTCTCCATGAACTCAACAGCAAGTGGACATCTTGTGATGCGTACGCAAATTATGCCCCATATTCTTGAAGCCTTGTGGCAGACACTAACGGACTCATCATCATAGCACTGAGAGGTAGGGTAGTGCTAATTATCCTAAAACACAGCCATAAAATAGATGATAAAACTTGGGCCCAAGCAAGTAGTTAGCAGCCTAGAATTCCTACCAAAATCCTGGGGATTGTGTTGTTTCTGCAAACCTTTGTAGATCTGTAGGAGAGGGACATATGTGACGTCACACTGAACCCATTAGAGCAGCAGGGATTGGAAATGACTTTTCCTAGGACCTGGATCAGCATCTCCACTGTTATTAGCTAAATCCAGAGAGTTTCCTTATACTGGGAGGAGCTACTGTGAATAAAAGTCAGGAGCTAATTTCATTTCTTGCTAGAACAGCTGAGTCCCTAAGTTGCAGGTCAGTGTCAACACACCTGCTCCCTCCTCCTGATTTTTAGTGACCCACTGTCTCTCTCAGTCATTAACATTTCCCCCTCTTCCCTTTCGGTTATGTGCTGGGAAGTACCCTCCTCCAAATGTGATACAGAATGCTCTGTTTCTATTCACTTATCTCCCTCCTCATCTCATCTGGAAAGTGGATTACCATCACCTGGACACTGCTGATGAAGAATTAGGTAGTTTTTCTACCACAGGTAAAAGTAGATGGTGACTTAAAGTTTTGCAGGGCTGTGTCATACTCTGTTGTCTTGTAAAGTCCTTTAGGGAACAGCCCTTGTTTGCACCACAGGTGGTTACAAATGGTTCACACGAATGTACACAGAGTGATGAATGTCTGAGCAGAACTTCTGCAGCAGCTTGGGAATGTAAATGGCAGTCTTGTAACAGCAAATATTGTTGTTAATTTCTAGTCTCTTTTTTATTGTTCATTCTTACATTTTATAGCCTTGGAGGTTTCTTTCTGTAACCTTAAAAATATTGTGCAGTGTGAAGGATGGAGTATTACTGAGTTGATATGAGTTCTGCAGGTCAAAGGCAGGTCATGAGGATCCTGTAGGAAAGGAAGGGGCCATATGAAAGAGAGCTGCTCTGCTTCTATCTCCTGACAGATTACCGAATGTGTTAAACTCTTAGAATATGCTTCTTTCTTCCATTACTAAGATACAAAACTGTTAAAGCAAAAGGAAAAAGAACAAAAAATGGAGAGAACTTTCCTCCCATGTGCTAAATCTGACTTCACTGTTAAGTCATTGGCTCCCGGGGAAACGGTCCAGAAGAATTCCAGGGTACTGCCACACTATCTCACCACCTGCTAAGCATTTCCTTTCTTCCAACACACTATGATGTGTTGGGGGAAAAAAATAATAAAGGTTCACTATTTCTTTTTCCTAGTGGCATAAAAAGGGAAAGTGTATGCAATTATTTTCATTCTGAAACTTCAGTGGCAACAGTGCCATCAGATTTTGTCAAGTTTGTTTTCGTTGTTTCTTTGTCTGACCTGGTTTTGTGCAGTGAAAGAGTTTTCAGCCAAAGTAAGTGATGAAAGCAATAAATAAATAATGAAAATAAATTAAAGGATGAAAAATAGTAGTATGGCACAGGCCATGGTATGAGTCAGCAAATGGAATGTGCACCTAATATTTTTCAGTAGTCTGCAATAAATTAGTAGCCGATGACAAAAGCCCTGTCAGTGCATGTTCTTTGCATGGACGCCCCTGCTACTTGACGATCATGATTCTCCCTTTGGCCACAAAAATGCAGCTTCTGAATTAGGAAGATCTTTGCAAACCCAAATAAATTTAAATAGTGTAGCTGTTGTGATCAATTTTCTAGTCCTTTGAGGGCATAAACATACCAGTTCTCCATCACTCACAGAGCATCTGAGGACAGACAAATTTTCTTGTACTTTCTATGCAAGCAAGAAGAGCTTGAAGTCCTACCCGCTGCAAAGCTTTCAGGATGAGATCATAAAGCAACAAAACAAGGACAAGTGGCCATTTCCTCCTGTGTGCCACTGAAGAGTACTGCACTGCAAAGGCTCAGATATGTGTGCATGCATAATTTTTCAGAGGGATATAGCATGAAGGAAGCAGAGGGGTAGTACTTACGTAACAATGGGAAATCTGTGGTGAGTTTCCTACATGGCTGTCTGGGCTGAACTGTTAGTTTGTGAGAAGAGAGCTTATGGCGCCTGGCTATGTTACCCATCCTATCACTGCTGACTAAACTTAGGTTATATAGCATCTTGGGGAAAAAAATATATATATTTTCTTTTTTTCCTTTTTATTTTTTTCCTACAAGTCAGATTGTGTCAAGCTTCTTCCAGTCCTGAAATACGAAGGACTTAATTTCTGTGGTAAGCCAGGAAGAAATTTCACACTGTTTTTTCTGACAGCCCTTTAATTCTTTAGTGATGGTATCTGGGGACTTGCATATGCACTGCATGGAACTCTTCCTTTCATGAGGAAAGAGTAGACCTGGGACATACTGTCTTACTGATCTAAACCAAGACTTCATCTTCTTCAAACATAAAAAGTCCTAGAGCAACCTGGTCCATGATATGCATGTCAAAGTACCACATAAGATGGAAAGGAAAAAAAGAAATGAAACGGTAACAAGTATGAGGAGTTAATATGGGTTGAAGCAACCAAGAGAAATAACAGTTAGAACATCAGAGCACAGCAGTGGAGGGAAGAAAAAACAACAAACTGTGGAGTTAGTACTTTATTTCTTTTAGTGAGAGGGGCTGCTCCAGTGTGGTGTGTCCTTGAGATCACAGAGCGTTTCAGAGTGGTGGTTAGAGAGAAACACACTAAAAAGACACAGAGGTAGGCGCAGTGAAAAGGCAGATTTATTTACTAGTAATACTGTACAGAGAAAAAAAAGAGAGAAGCCACAGTTACAGCATGGCTGTTGCTGGCAGTGTTCTTGTTTTATTTATTTTTGATTTTTTTTTTTGTACTCATTTTCTTTTAATCTGAAGAAAAAAACATAACAGTCAAAAAAGTACACTTCAGGTTACAAAGTACAGCAGCTATCCCCAGCAATTCTAATCCAGTGTTAGCACAGCAGATTTTCCCCAACAAAATGGGATTTTATTTACATTAGCTCACAAAGAAAGTGGGAGACTAAAGCTTAAAAAAATCTCAACCACAACCTACATTCACCATAAAAGCTGCATTTTACACAACATTTTCTTGAACCCCTATAAATAATCATTCTTCGTCTATGGAGTGAACGGAGTTGGGAAGGGCAGGAAACATTCAGAAGTGTTTTTTTGCCTTTGTCCTGACCTGCTCTTGCTTGGCTACCTTTGCTGTACAGAGATTCAGTGGCAATAAAAAGCTTTCAAATAAATTTACCTCTTCTATCTGCCCCTAATTGGTGCCTACATCCATACTGGCAAAATACAGTGACAAAATTCAAGCCCATTTTCAGTTTAACACCTTAACCATAGGTGCAGGCAGATCTTAACACACCCTCGAAGCTATCCCTAATGAGCACAGTGCTTAAGTATGTGTAACACTTCCAGCAATTGCTTAAGGTCAGTGGAGCTTAAGCACTGTGTCCAACTGGGACTTTATGTGGTTGCACAGAACCCTCTTTATTTTTGAGTTCACCTTTCTGACCACCACATTAACTTGAAGGGATACCAGTAGCTTTTTGGCAGCTAGTTTTACTGAGAGTGCATTTGTATGCTGGATCAGTCTGTGGGGAAGTTTACGTTTTCTCCTGGCTCCTTCAGCCTGCTGGTAGCAACCCGACAGCTAGGGGATGGTTTGTCTTCTCCTCCCCTAAGTGGCTTCTGGATGCTGGTATCTTATGCACTTGGGTATATCTAGCTCATATCTGGCTCAGGGGGTTTAGCATGTTCCCATAGGAATGGAAAGAAAGACAGCACTGTTACCTAAATAGCAAGGCTATTGTGGTACCTCAGGGGATGCTAGATGAGTAGACAGAGAATGCTCCTCTGGTATCAGATTTGCCCTACAAATCTAGGAAAATGCAGGAAGAAGTCCAAAAATTGAGGACAGGATACTGCCATTTCATATAACTCAGGACTCACCCAATCATGCCTGAGGTGAGATTTTTGGCTCTAGTCTCTCTCTTCTTTCCCCCATTTTTGCTCATAGGGAACCACAAAAAGTGAAGCAAAGAGGGGAAAAAAGGAGCAACTCAGCAATGGTGTCTGAAATGAGAGCAAGTACAGAGACAGGGGACAGGCAGAGTCTGGAGCAGAGGCGTGCAAAGGGAAAAATTCAGAAGAAGAACTCACACTGCCTCTTTTACTTTGTGTTTGTGTGTAGGCATGAAATTCAGCTCAGCCCTCCTGAGGCCACTGGGAGTTTTGGTTGCCCAGAAGGCATTCATCCACTTTCAAACGCAGTTGGCCAGGAGGTCATGTCCTATACACCTCTCTGCAGAAAAGTGAACCATTCACAACCCCATTTAAAAAGCCTATCTAATTAAAGGAATGAGAAGATACAGTGAAAGCAGCATAAGCCTCACTTATAGCAATACTGTTTAAAGCCCAGACTCCATAAGCATTTGTTCATGTCCTTAAATTTCACTTATATTCCATTAAAAAGGGCAGTTTGGGTGCTTAGTTGGATGCTTATGAGCAAGTCTTTAGGTCTAACGGATATTTCAAGATATTCAAGATCAGGTCTAAGTCGCTTAGTTTACAGTGTAAGTTAAGGATGTATGAATGTATCCAAACTGATGGACATGAGTTACTTAGGCCACTCTAATTATTTTTTTTCCGATTTCTAAGGTAGACCTTACAAAAAAAATCTAAAAATTGCTTTATGAAGCATTTGGGAAACAATCACAGAGGAAGGTTTGCAATACAATAACAGCAATACTGCCTAGAATAAGAGAAGTATTTGCAAACTGGGGGAAGGGGATCAGGATTTTTCACAAATTTGCCCTTAAGAAATGTAACATAGTCTTAATCCATTGAGCAGCTTAACTGGAACCACCACAGGAAAGGAATTATGTAATTTGCAAGACATTTTGAACCCATGAGGAAGAAGGCTCAGTTTTGTGATGCTGTTGATTTTAAACACGTGGGGCATTTTTAAGAACTTCATGCACCCTTGTCACTATTTACAAGTAAGATACTATTATATGCTTATATTACAAGTTGGATTTATATTCTCTTTGGACTAGTTGGCAATCCATTCATATTCTAAACTTAATAAATTCATCCATTTTATACAACTTACTTGTTTACATGCAAAAATTACAGTCCACCTTTATGTTGGATATTGTCATAGCCTGTAACTTCTGATTAAGCTCAGAACTAAAGTTTTTTCTTGCTGCCCAGAAGGCTCGTGTAATGTAATCCGAGAGAATCCTAAATTTCCTAACAGACAGAACTAGTTGAAACAGAGTGAGTTTAAAAAAATGTAAGACACCACATTTTAGCCTGTGAGAAAATTCTCCACTTTGTCCAAATGATTTTGTTCTACTCTTTCCAGTGCCACCATCTCTTGCATTTTGAAATCTCATGTTGGATAAAGTTTGACAAAGTGAAAAAACATATTATAGTTCTTTTTAGTTATGTCTCTCTATTGAAAGTAAGTAGTTATTATCTACCATGATGCATGATGGCATTCTAGATAAAGTTGTCTATCTGCAGAAAGCNCTAGACATCTCTTAAGTAGCCACCAGCAGTTTGGCTTTGAGATAGGGAATACACTGTTTAGAGAAGAAGGCTCTTTTAAATAAGGAACACATGCAGCTTCTAACGGTCACACCGGTACATTTAGGACACGTATATAGTCTAAAAAATAAGTGTTAGAAAACTCTCTGTATGGCTGCAAGCACAAAACACATCATTATAACTCTCCCCACACTTTCTCTCGAGAAGAAAGAATGGTAACAAAGTGGTATAAAATGATATTTAAGTTTGAAGCATGACTGGAGGCTTGTGGAGTGCCTGTATGTCTCATTCATCTTGAGGGGAGTCGCTTGGCTTCAATGGAGGAGGTAAAACCATGGTCTGGATACTGCGTATTTTTCTAACCAGAGATGGAAGGAACTAAATGTTTCCACAAAAAAATTGACACATGTCCTATGCTGTTTGTGTTTGGTCGATATATATTGTTTTGAGAGTACTCACTGTTGTATAAAAGCCTTGACTTATTTACAAAATATGAATCAAATGGCATTTCCTGGCATTTAAATGATATCGGGAGTCCAGACCAATTAAGGAAATATAACAAAGAAGAGTTCATGGCTACTGGATTGGTATTATAAAGCTTTGCTCCTTGAGACTTACCAGCTACTCTGCTTGCTCCGTCCCGCCCAGGAACTGGCTCTGCTGTTCGTGAATAGAGGGTTGGGAGTTCAGGGATCTGGGAGCAAATGTAATTTACTGCATCTGGTGTCAGAGAACAGGAAACAGTTAGATTTGTGCTACGAGCCCCAGTGGCTTCATTGCTTAGACAGCAGTGTTGTCAGCCCTGACAATAGTTGCTGGAGCTTTGTATTAGATAATTGGATCAAAGCAAACAAAGTGCAAAGTCACTGTCATGTGATTGGTGTTCAATAAACTAGCTGAGGTAGGAGGGAATGGGTCCAGATGACTCAAACCTTGTGTAAGTTCAACACATAAAATTATTTGTCGGGAGGTTCTGGATTTATCAAGTCTGTGACCTTTAAATGTGGGAAGTGTTGGGGGGAAAGATGGGATGGGCAAGGAACAAACCTGGAGTAATATCTAGCATAACAAACACCTCACATAGAGATATAAAAGCCTAAAAATGCTATTGTTGGCTGAAAGAGATAAAAGGCCAGTTCTTTTTGCATGGGTTATTTGTATATTATAGAACTGCCAGTTGGCTTTTTGTTCTTAGAGATATTAATATAGCTAATAATGAAATAACATATAGATATAGTCTAGTAGGGTGCCTATTGTGGCCTGCAGCACCTATTAAGTTCTTGCCAGCTCTGTAGTGCCTCTGTTCATTAACAGTGTTCAAACAAGTAGAGAACTTGCTGGAAGGGCTGACTTACTGTTGTTTACCACAAACTAAATATATTCTTTAGAAAAGACATTAAAGATGTTTTATAAACATTTACTGGGAGATGTTTTATGACTGGGTTAAATATAACTCGGTATCATTCTGCTAAGGCTCAGTGGCTGAATTAAAAGAAGAGCTCCAAGGAGAGATGTGCAAGTAACTAACTTTCAGTTTGAGTTCCAAAACAAAAGAAGCAGGAAAAAAAAAAAAAAATCACATTGTTTCATATCAGTTTGAATGTTTTGAGTTTTGTATGGAAAAGGTGGAATTCCTATCTGGTCTGACACAGAACATTTGTTGTCCTCCAAGGGTACTTTGCAGGTACATTGTGAAATTAAGCTGCTGCGCCCTTGATATGACCTGGTTCACGTGTGAGGACAGGAGGCAGAATCTGCCTTCCTCAGTGTCTCTTGTTGTTATGAGCAGGTGAAATACAAAGAATTAGTGCAGACAGTGAATGAGAAATGGCAAAGGATGAGAGAAAATGAAGTGCCATGTTGGTGGCTACTTCACTGCCACCATTTCTCTTGTGAATATATGTGTTCATTGTTTTCCCTGTCAGCCAATATCCACCCCCCAAAAAAAAACCAAGAAACACATGTTGTAGCTGATGGCACTACCAACAAAAGCAAGACATGCCACCTCTAACCCCAAACCTGTGCTTCTGAAGGACAGCTGTGCCTGCTGCTAGTGGAACAGTTTTATGCCCTGATAGCCTACAGTGGCCGCTGGAGCTGCTTGGTGTGATGAGGTAGTAATTGCAGTCCTGAAGAGGACAGTCCACCAGTGGAGCAATGTAAAATTAGTCAAGAAAGGTCCCTTCCTATCCAAACCATTCTGTGATTCTATGTTCCTATGAAAGAGTCACCTGCTCTGTTTTCTTTCCTGTGTCAGAATAGGATGAGGAAGAGGCACAGTGCAAATTCATTCAGGAAAGTCAGGAAGTTGTTATAGAAGTTCAGATGAATTTCAAAAATCTCAGTCAGGGAAATACGGCTTTATTTCACACTTCAGTGGACAAATGGCACTCTTGGCAACTGAGCTTTTATATTTTCAATACACAATTTTTCCTCGAAGGTTCTTTTTTTAATTTTTATTTTTAGCAATAGGGCCTAGGAGAAATAATTGTTTAGGACACAGCTGACTGAACAGTGGCCAGTAACAGCTGCTTTCTTTCATAGGGTGTCTTGCCTCTGATGAAAAACTGGTACAATGCTCTCTGTTGTTATTCTGGGAAACATCACCAGAAAATGAGCAGGCTAATATTGAAAACTGAAGTAATTTCTCAGAAGTAAGAAATGCTGAGATTGTGCTTCTGGGCCAGAATGAGAAGGCACTTTGCATTCTGGAAATGGCAGAAATTTAGTAATTATTCACCCCATTGAGTGTGATGCTGGAACAGCAGTTTCTTTGCACACTCATCCAGTGACTTGAGTGACAGACTTGTCTGTCCACATATGGGTGGAGTCAGCATATCCCATCATTTAGCATTGCTGTTGTCTAGCAGTAAGCCAAGCACTTTTCACTTTGATGCTTGCATGTCTGTGGACCTTAGTAAGGTATTGCTTTTTGGCCTCCTGTGTTAGGAGGCAATGTCTTTCAGTTGCTGCTAGTGTTGACTCAGCTTAGAAACATATAATAAAATACTTAAAAATCTTGTTCAAGGGCTCCTGACAATCTCCAGTTACCAGAGAGAGGGAAAGTTGTAGTGGGGGGGACATGTATCAGAGGGGGGATGTGGACTGGGAGATTTAGTTTGGTTCATTTTAGTCGTTTCTGTGATAGCCCTCCCCCCCCACCTGACCCTGGATGAGAGAGCTTATTTCCCTTTATTTCTCTGGCAATGAGGTCTGAAAACAAAATGAGAGCAATTTTACAAGGAGCGGCTGAGACACAATTAGCATTTTGTTCACATGAGAAGTAAGACAGGTTATAAATTAAAGCATTTGAACTGACTCCATTCAATAGCTTCTTTTCAACCTTTGATGAGCTATTAATATCTAAGAACGCCATAAAACATGTCCTGTGGCTTTTCATACTACTTACAACAAGTTGCATTTTAGGATTATGGCACTTCTCTGTATTATCAGACTAATGAAGTGACTGAGAACACATACAGGGCCTGATAATCTTTCATGGGTGCTTACACAGAACAAAACCTTTGGGGCTGCTCAATGAGCTCATGGTGAGCTCATTTTCCAAGAGGTTGATTTACTTTAAAATGTCTGACTACCAGCAAACTGGGTCCCTAAGTTCTGCCATGCACACTGGCACCCAGGGCAGGGCCGTTCCCCTGTGAAGCCATCTGGGGCTGCAGAGCATTATGGCAGGGTGAACAGAAATGATGAGCTCCCACCACGTTTGTAAGATCAGGAGCACGGATCTGAGCAGGTGGCTTTGCATCAATTCAGATCGAAGAGAGGAAACTAGATGAGCCGCTAAGCCACTGGCTGGGAAGCAAACCGTCCACATCAGAGCCACAGCTTTGTCAAGTGCATGTTAACATACACAGGATTCAAACAGTTCATGCAAACTGTAGAGTTGCTGCAGTTGTGGCCTGTTCACTGAAGTAGCAGACTTCAGTTTGCATTCTGATGGCTAAAGGCTGCAGGGAATGAATTTACCCCAGGGCGAACAATCAACAGAGTCACATAGGATCTTAATGGGGCTTTTAGTTTATGCATACTCTGAGTCACAATCATATGCACACATGGAGTGTGAGCACTCTCTTTTCTATTTGTTCAAGCTGGGCATGCAGCACAACACTACAGAGTGCCTGGTTTTGCCTGTAGACATGGGCAGCAATAAATGACACCATCCCTAGTGTTATCTCAGGCCTTGTTTAAGTGGAGAGCTTCACCTGAGGGCCTAGGGCATCATAGGCTGGCAGAAGCCTGACTGCAGAGGATGGAACCACTGGCTGGAGCCTTGGTTTCTGCTCAGCTTTGTTTTGTGTAGCAGTCTATAATAGCAAAATATATTTGTACCCTGGAAATGTGGGATTTGCGTTTATTCTGTCTGGATGATTTCAAGCTCATAGATGGTCACTGCCGAAACAGTCACTTGGGAAGAATACAGAGCCACTTGGTTGACCATCAGTGTCCACCACCTCTTCTCTTCCCTCATCTCCTTCTGCATCTCTCTGGGCTCTGAGCTCTCGCAGTTGTGTTTTTTTACATGAGCAAAAGCTATGTCAACAGCACATACATGATACAGAAGCATGCAGACGGATACATTGGTGAGGTAAATCACTTTCTTCATCGTCACTACATTTAGAATAAGGGGAAGCATGTATTCTGTGAACTAACATGAGATTTATGAACTCAAAGTCTTTCAGGCATCAGTTGAATAATCTGCCACCACAGGTAGCAACTAGTGTATCTACTGGCTCATGTAAGTTTTTACACAGCCTTGCTGTAAAATGCAATGGTTCCTACCATCTTCCTCTTCGGCATGCATTATACAGTTGACAAATGAATGATCTGCCTCAACAAAGCAAGTTGTACATGTATTTGAAATGCAGAAAAATCTACGTTATCAAACTGCTCACAGCTAGCAATGTACATAACCTCTTCCTACTGCGATCAGCTGCCAACTGCTGTTGGGCAGCAGAAAACAGAGGACCAGCTCAGCTTTATCCATGTAGAGATGCACAGCCACATCATGCCCACAATGGGAGGCAGATCTGGGTCAGCAGGATGGCTCACAGCCCTGAACATTTCTAGAGCCTCAGAGTGCAGTCTGCTTCTTCACAAAACTGCCTAGACAATGACCAACTACCAAGAGGATGAGATAAGGGAGGTAAACCAAGGCTCCAGGAGAGGTACCCACTAACTTGTCTATATCCCCTGCCTCCTCTGGTCACGTATGGGTTCTGTGAGCAGCCTGTTGCCATTTACATAATTTTACTGTTATCTGATAGACCTGCAGACATCACAAGCTATCCTTGCTTCTGGCTCAGTCTGCGAAGGAATGATCTGCTGAAATCAGGCCAAATCTCGAGCATGGTGAGGTTGAACAAAATACTGCAGATGGATACGCTACAAGAAAAAGCTTTAGGGGAAACTACTGCCTCACGTTTGCTAAGTGGAGTTTTGTTTGACTCAAGTTTTGTCATTTCACTCATGAAAAGGCAGACTGTGCCTTGCAGGAGTGCTGAAGGTTGCTGCGTATGTTAGGTGCTAATACCTGTAGGCACTGATTCCTGTTNAGTCCCTGAATGAAAACAAGGGACAACATGGAAACTGGGTTCATAGAAACTTAGAAAATACAAAATATAAAAAAGTTTCATAGGTTACTTTTTTCCACTTTAGGAAAAGATATGCTGAAAAGAGTTTTCTTGTTTTCCTTACAAAAATTAAGGCGAGCAGTTTGTTGTGGCAAAATGTTAACACTGAATCAGTTTCTGACTGTACTTTTTTGTATCTATTCATGCTGAAATTGAAAATGTACAGATGATGGCATAGGTTAAACAGACAGGGAGTTTGCTCAAAGCAATACAAAAAACTCCCATTATGTTCCTTACAAAATCTCTCTCTGCTTTACTGTAGAGTGGACCTCTTCCTTCGCATCTGATTGTGCATGTATTTCCACAGGCAGCTTTCTGTCTGAGGGCATGGGAAAAATTCATGCCTTCCAAAGCCCAAAGAAGCCCCGGAAATCAGTTTACATTCATCAGCATATGCTAACACACTTGAATTCCCATGTAATTTGGCTGCAGTCTAATGACTAGTATAGACAAGCTGATGTCCAGCAAGGCTGTTGCACTTGCAGAAGAAAATGATTGGAATAAGCATGTTTCAGGCAGTGTAGCTAAGGCTCTCCGAGTTCAGACTGATTTGCTTTTGTTTTGTGTTTTGCTTGACCTCAGATATGGAACTACCTTTGACTAACAAAGATAAACCCTTTGCAGACACACCTTCAGGTTTTTTTTGGATCTGTCATGGCCCGTTAACCATGAAGTTCATATGAACACATAAAAAACACTGGCCTTCCTAGGCACTCAATGTCAGCTACAGGTACTGAGCAGTAGGTATTTGGCAGGTTTAAGGTTTAAGGCTTGTGCTCTACTTCTAACCACTGAAGGGCCACTTCTGAGCTCTTACATGCTACCATCTCCCTACCACGTTGTGCCTCAAATGACGCATGGTCTCAGATGCATTCTGGTCCCAGCCTCAGCATGCATCTCCCAAAGCTGGCTACTAAGGGAGTCATCCCCAAAACGCTGAGTCTGTGTTGAACCAGAAGGTCATCTGACAGGGGAGTGCAAGGCTGAAGAGAAGGATGGACAGATCGGATTAGGAGTGGTACCCGAGAATGTCCAGAGTCAAGTCCAAATGTCATAAGCAGAGGACTGTGGGGAAAATGTCTGTAAAGAGAAGAGTGGTAGGGAAAAAGGTTGGGCTGGGAAGAGGTGAGGAGGCTACGGTGGCCATGAAGGCAGGATCACACCCAGAGGGGGAATGGCTGGCCAGACCAGGAGGAGAGATGCAGAAGATGTGTTTTTGAGGTGAGGTGAGCCGGCCCTAGAGTGACAGAACTATTGCAAAGCATGTCTATGGGCCTCCCACTGGCTCCTGAGCGGGTCGAGTCAGGCTCCAGAGGCCCTCATGGTGCAGGAATGAAATGGAAACTGTTTTACTGTCCCCCCTGGTTTATGTCACAATGTTCTTGCAGTTCTTGAAGTCTTAAGCATGCCCTGTCGAAGCCTTGGCTACTTCCCCACTGGACAGTGCCTGGGGTGGACCAGGCTATGGTGACGTGACTATAGCTGCATCGGTCAGGGCTCCTCAGCTGAGCTGCAGTGACCTCACATAGCTCCTTGGAAATGCACAAAAAGCCCTGAAATGGTTTTGTGTGATGGTGTCAGCGTCTGCATTACCAAGGCCAGGCGGATGAGTGGTAATGAGATGAGACAGGATAGCTCAGCCCCTGGGGTCAACAACCCACACCTTGGTCTGCTAAACTTGAGGACTGCCTCATGAAGCCATGTGATAGAGCTGAAAGCTCATGGCCTTGATTTAAGAAATGTTGCGATTTGTAAATAGTTACCATTTCTGGAGAAAAAAAAACAAACCCAAAACATTCCAAACCAACAAAAATACAGGCTGCTGATTTCCAACACAGTTTCTAGCAAACAGCCACCAGTAGTAATTATCACAGTGTACAACCTTGCAGCCATTCTCCTCTCTGATACAACTGTTAATCACGTAGGCCTGAGTCAAGTGATGATTTTCAGAGTTTCTGTTGCTGGGTTTGGTCCTTCTCTCATCCAAAAGCCCCAGAGGAGGCTGAGGGAACTTGCAGAAATCTATTACGTGTTAAATCAGGCCACTGAAGCAAATACAGAGGCCAGCATAATTCCTGCAGGTGTCAGATGGATGTAGCTCTCTTTTCTTAATCACCAATTTCCTTTTTTTATTACTGTCCCCTAGGCAGTGGTGAAAAGTTACATTGACCAACTCCGTATTAACAGCTAAGTGTTCTTACATAGGAACTACTTTTTGCATTTTTTGTGTCTGTTTTTAGTGTGCCTCATATAACCTTCGTAATGAGCAAGTGTCTTTTTTACTGGCACAGAAAGAAAAGAGTACAGAGCAAGAGCTGTTTAATCAGATGCTCTGAACTAACAATTAATGCAGCAAAAGCACCATCCAAGAAAGTACAGAAATACCATAGGAACCACCTCAGAATGAAAAGAGGCTTGTTGTTGCTTTCTTTCTTTCTTTCTTTCTTTTTAATATTTTTTTTTTCTGTTGTATTATTCATTTTTAAAGTCTGATAGTTTCAAAGACACTTCAAAATACTCTTCAGTATTTTTAACACTATCAGAAAATACAAATCCTGATTTTCAGTCTCACTTCTACTGTTACAAATCCAGACTAACTTCGCCAGAGTGAGTGAAGTTGCACCTAAGCAAAACCAATTTGAGACAAGAATCAGGCTCATAGTATCTTACCACGAAAAAGCTGGCTGCTTTTTCATTGTAGTTAGAAGAAACAATGGACCGAGAAATAAAGAAACATCTATTGATTTTGGATGCATTCGCCTTTTTAAAGTTTGAGATGTTTTTTTAAAGGCCTGATTTTCACAGGGCAGAAGAAAAATTTATTGGAAATCAGGCCTCTCTGAAGTATCCCACACCAGGAAGTGAAGCATCCAAAACCACCAGCATTTTTGAAAACGTTAGCCTTACGGCGCTAGGATCGCTTTCTGAAACAGCTGCTTAAACAAAACTCCAGTAGGCCTCCACGGGAGTTTTGGCCAGGTAAGCATGGCAGGATCAGACCCATCACTTGTCAGTACGTCAGTGCACTGGAGGTGCACTCAATGAGAAATAACAGTTTCCTAATGCAAAATAAAAATCTGGCCCTGCCCACATTTCCAGCACTGAGAATTTCCCCACCGAACTCAGTGCGAGCAGGGTCAGACTGTGAGAGGAGATTACTTATATTCTAGGGAAATAGAAAGCAGTATCTCTCCTCTACTGGAGTTCAGCAGAAAACTTCATATATAACATTGGCAGAGTTACTGAAAGGCAAGTAATTAGATCAGTAACCCCGTTTCAGTTGGTGTTACAGCTGCATCTTTTTCTTGTCAAGTTAATTTCAGTTGTAATTTGGGGAGATGAAGTTCACATACAATACTGTAATCTGGAAGATTTATATAAGGCAAAATTATCATTCATACGTTTTCTAGAAAGAATAATTAAGGTCCACTTTTGGTATTACCAATAAGCAGAAATGGCTGATGGATTTTTGTGACACTGCAAACTAAAATGAAAAGCTACTATAAAACAAAACTACGCAAACCCTTCAGGAAGGACTTATCTGAGTTTTAGCAAACTAAAACAATAAAATGATCTAAGTCTTCCCCTGAGAAATAAAAAATAGCATCTATAAAATAATGTTTAAATGTGATTTTTGTCTTAAAAAAGAGAAGCAACATTTCTTTAAGGCTCTCATATCTGGCTGCTGTGAAATTCAGACTCCCACAAAATCCTAGGAAACTGATCAAGCCTGCCAGATATCCAAAGAAAATGTAAAAAGTGTTGTCATTATATATATTATATATATGTATAGATCAAATAAATATGAAAACATTTGTTCCATTTCCCACTTATCTCTCACTCTGCAATATTAAGGAGAAAAATAAAATAAAATCTCCAACCACTCCTTGAACCCCAAAGTGTACGTCTGATGGGAAAATAACCATGCGTTCCTCTTCCTGAAGAACTAGAAATCAAAGCAACCCAACTGCAAGGCAATGGAGGCATTCACTTCCAGTTCACAGTATTGCAGCTAGAAGTACAATGAGGTCTAGGTAAGTGATGGAGCAGGAGCTGCCGGAGTGGGGAAGGAGAAGGTGTTCACATGACAATACAGCATTGACAGCGCTTTTTCTTTTGTGTACCTGGGGCAGCTTCCAAGGGCAGGCTCTCTTCCTTCCCCTCAGGAGAGGAGGGCTCTGTCGTGTCCGACAGGGGCCTGCCAGAGACCAGCTCAGCAGCGTTCCCATCCATGGTGGAGATGTCTGTCACCGTCTTCTCTCTCAAAGACTTCTCATCGTCTTCATCGATCAGAACCAACTCTGCTTTGATGGTTTCATCATAGCCCAGCACTTTTTTCGTCTCCTCTTCATCGTCAATGCTCTGGTAGCCCATAAATATCATTGTCACTGGTTGATCTGCACTGGCCTCTGGAACTTCGCCACCACGGGGTTTGTCTTGGGGCTGGGAATTCACAGCATGCCCTTTGTTTGGTTTGTGTACCATTTCCAGCTTTGCCTCCTTGAAGAGCATTTGCTCCTTCATATGGCTAAGGTTTCCATCAGCTACTGCATTTCTGTCTGACACAGTCATTATTTCATACCCTCCTTTTACATTTGATTGTCCAGCTTTTTGCATAAGTTCATCTACGTCCTTTGAGCTTAATTTATGTACTCCATTTTCTACCACTGTGCCACCAGAGTGAACCTCATAGACTACCTTGGTACCATCATCATAGACTTTGAATCCTCTTTGATGGGCCTCATCTGGGCCAACAGGTGAAGCAGAGACAATCTTGGTCTCTCCTGTCTGTTTGTCTTTCTCCACATTAATTTCCATGGTGCACAAAGCTTGAATGAAAACAAGAAAGGAAGTGCATGTTACAACAAAAAAAGCCAGTGAATGGTTAATTGCCAAACAGACAAAGAAAACTATGGTGCCCCTTTTCCTGTCAGCTGCTTCTAAAGGGTCAAGTGCTCTACGTTAGAGTGGGATGCAATGCTGTGAACAGAGATAGTTACTACTTTACAGCTTTTTGTGTAGCTGGATGCAAGGCATACCTGTATCAGACGGGATGTAGTCTTCCAGCTCACACTATGTGGAACTGCCTCTGGTCAGTCAGGAGTGCCAAGAGCACTTAGGTTAGGTGTACTTTAGACAAAGGGAAGTGACAGCATGCAGATTGGCCTCAGTTTTTCCCTTCTGAACTTGCCTCAGAATTCAAAGATAAACTAATCTCCAGCAACCTCCTTACATTCTTTTCCTTTTCTGTCATCAAACTACCAGTTAGCTGGTAAGAAGTTTTGTTTGCTGCAAGTAACACCCAGATCTGATAAACACTTGCACTTGCTTATCTCTTCCATCTATGGCATTCAAAACATTTTAGAGCGGTGAAGAACCATTTTTTTTTACCCCTGTTCTACAACTGGGAAAACAAAATCACATGGGAATGAGATAATTTCCCCTGTAGACTTGTGACAGGACAGATCTCTTCTTCCACACCAAGACTTCAACAGTGACCTCTCTTTGCAGGTTAACAGAATATTAAGCCTTGAAGTGCTCCCTCCCTTCTTTGAATGAGACCCTAAGCATCGTCTCCAAAGGGGAAAGTTGAAGAAAAAAGTAATAATGAACCAATTTTCAAAGCACCACGAAACAATGGATAAAAATATGTGTGTGAGGGATGCTGTTTTTGAATAGCAAATAAACTTTTCTAGCAGTTAAAAAAGACGCAGCAATAAGACGAAACTAATTGCGACCACATAGCAGGAATAGTATTCATCACTCTAACCCTCATGTTGAGACATAATGGCATCTCACTGGACAGCTTTTCAAAGAAAAATGTGCAAAGGCTTCACAGATTTTCCAGAAGCAGAAGTGTGTTCATCAGTTTAAATATTCCTTGCATATAGATGAAGACTTTCTTGAACAGACATTCACAGACACTTATGAACTACCACAAGCAATGAGGAGTGTTTGTGAAGCTTATGATGACCGTTTCCACCAATGAACCTAAATGGCACAATCATGATTTTTCTTACCTGAGACACCAGAAACTCGTGTCTTGGCTTTCTTCCTTTTTTTTCAAGTGAATATAGAATTATAATTGCCCAAGAGTCAGTGTAGCTTGCTATGTTTGTATTTTAAACACCATTACTATTAAAAATTACACATAAAATGCATTCTTTCAGTCTTATTATTCTCATGTAGTGGAATATTTTTTAATGTAGTCTCAAAATGAAATCTCTCATCGGCATTATGTAATTAATCATGTGGTGCATCATGAACACCACTATATCTTTAGACGAAAAATTCAGGTATTGTAGAATGTGTATAGCTGTCAATATCTGACATATTAGGAAGAATTTGGTCAACAAGTTCCAGCACTGCATGGAACACTCTGTGCTAAAGATAGATCTGATTTAGAAAGTTAACAAGTGTGGTCATATCCTTGTGTATTTGGTGTTTGTCAAATTTGCTTAAATATTTGCCACTGTCATCATTTTCTTTTTATCTATGATGACTCAGCGGTAGTGTTTTTGATATAAATTGTGCTTTATGACCTATCCTGGAGATCACATGATAGTTACTTGTGCAAGTAAATGCATAAATATATCTGAAAGTCTTGGAAAGCTGTTGATTAGTGAAGCACATTGCCCTGGGAGAAATGAATAACAGAACCCTGTTTATCCGCTGATATGCACAGTGCTGGTTCTCTGCAGGAAAATCTAGCAGCCCAGCTGACAACTGAACTAATGCAGATTTATAAAATGTCTTTATTCAGCTAGAGCTTATTTACTGCAAAATGTGCTCTATTAATATAATACAAAGCTGCCTGACAACAGAGTTGAAACTGAAAGCAGTACTTGAAGATGACAGCCTGTATTCATGGGGACAAGCTTTCTGTACAAGCTTTAATTAAAGTGTAACATGACACAGTGCTTCATGACAACAAGATCCCAGTGAACATATGAAAAGAACTGGCTTCTGCCTATTACGTGGCTTTAAACAGTGGGATTCCGAGGCTATTCTTTTAAAGAAATCTTAATAGACTTTGAACATATATTAAGATGGATGCTAACAGTCTACCCTTGAGCGCATGTGCTAGTGTCTTCTCATTAAGCTATTGATCACAGACAGTACTCTTCTCCAGGAATATGTGAACAAAGCTTCTTGGTCATCCAAAGAGTGAAAGAAATGTTTGAATTCTTGGTATCGACAAAATGGCACAAAACATACAGTGAAAAACTTGCTTTTCAGATAGATTAGGGTAAGCACTGGTGGAAGAGAAGCTTTTAGTAGGCTTGCAACAGGATGTCTGAACAAAATGACATATCCCATAGTGGTCTACAGTGTCTTAGCTGCAAAAACTGCTTTGCTATGCTTACTAACTCATTCTTCATGATAGCCACTTTTTTTTTTTTTTTTTTTTCTTATTCCTCTAGACATCTCTTAAGTAGCCACCAGCAGTTTGGCTTTGAGATAGGGAATACACTGTTTAGAGAAGAAGGCTCTTTTAAATAAGGAACACATGCAGCTTCTAACGGTCACACCGGTACATTTAGGACACGTATATAGTCTAAAAAATAAGTGTTAGAAAACTCTCTGTATGGCTGCAAGCACAAAACACATCATTATAACTCTCCCCACACTTTCTCTCGAGAAGAAAGAATGGTAACAAAGTGGTATAAAATGATATTTAAGTTTGAAGCATGACTGGAGGCTTGTGGAGTGCCTGTATGTCTCATTCATCTTGAGGGGAGTCGCTTGGCTTCAATGGAGGAGGTAAAACCATGGTCTGGATACTGCGTATTTTTCTAACCAGAGATGGAAGGAACTAAATGTTTCCACAAAAAAATTGACACATGTCCTATGCTGTTTGTGTTTGGTCGATATATATTGTTTTGAGAGTACTCACTGTTGTATAAAAGCCTTGACTTATTTACAAAATATGAATCAAATGGCATTTCCTGGCATTTAAATGATATCGGGAGTCCAGACCAATTAAGGAAATATAACAAAGAAGAGTTCATGGCTACTGGATTGGTATTATAAAGCTTTGCTCCTTGAGACTTACCAGCTACTCTGCTTGCTCCGTCCCGCCCAGGAACTGGCTCTGCTGTTCGTGAATAGAGGGTTGGGAGTTCAGGGATCTGGGAGCAAATGTAATTTACTGCATCTGGTGTCAGAGAACAGGAAACAGTTAGATTTGTGCTACGAGCCCCAGTGGCTTCATTGCTTAGACAGCAGTGTTGTCAGCCCTGACAATAGTTGCTGGAGCTTTGTATTAGATAATTGGATCAAAGCAAACAAAGTGCAAAGTCACTGTCATGTGATTGGTGTTCAATAAACTAGCTGAGGTAGGAGGGAATGGGTCCAGATGACTCAAACCTTGTGTAAGTTCAACACATAAAATTATTTGTCGGGAGGTTCTGGATTTATCAAGTCTGTGACCTTTAAATGTGGGAAGTGTTGGGGGGAAAGATGGGATGGGCAAGGAACAAACCTGGAGTAATATCTAGCATAACAAACACCTCACATAGAGATATAAAAGCCTAAAAATGCTATTGTTGGCTGAAAGAGATAAAAGGCCAGTTCTTTTTGCATGGGTTATTTGTATATTATAGAACTGCCAGTTGGCTTTTTGTTCTTAGAGATATTAATATAGCTAATAATGAAATAACATATAGATATAGTCTAGTAGGGTGCCTATTGTGGCCTGCAGCACCTATTAAGTTCTTGCCAGCTCTGTAGTGCCTCTGTTCATTAACAGTGTTCAAACAAGTAGAGAACTTGCTGGAAGGGCTGACTTACTGTTGTTTACCACAAACTAAATATATTCTTTAGAAAAGACATTAAAGATGTTTTATAAACATTTACTGGGAGATGTTTTATGACTGGGTTAAATATAACTCGGTATCATTCTGCTAAGGCTCAGTGGCTGAATTAAAAGAAGAGCTCCAAGGAGAGATGTGCAAGTAACTAACTTTCAGTTTGAGTTCCAAAACAAAAGAAGCAGGAAAAAAAAAAAAAAATCACATTGTTTCATATCAGTTTGAATGTTTTGAGTTTTGTATGGAAAAGGTGGAATTCCTATCTGGTCTGACACAGAACATTTGTTGTCCTCCAAGGGTACTTTGCAGGTACATTGTGAAATTAAGCTGCTGCGCCCTTGATATGACCTGGTTCACGTGTGAGGACAGGAGGCAGAATCTGCCTTCCTCAGTGTCTCTTGTTGTTATGAGCAGGTGAAATACAAAGAATTAGTGCAGACAGTGAATGAGAAATGGCAAAGGATGAGAGAAAATGAAGTGCCATGTTGGTGGCTACTTCACTGCCACCATTTCTCTTGTGAATATATGTGTTCATTGTTTTCCCTGTCAGCCAATATCCACCCCCCAAAAAAAAACCAAGAAACACATGTTGTAGCTGATGGCACTACCAACAAAAGCAAGACATGCCACCTCTAACCCCAAACCTGTGCTTCTGAAGGACAGCTGTGCCTGCTGCTAGTGGAACAGTTTTATGCCCTGATAGCCTACAGTGGCCGCTGGAGCTGCTTGGTGTGATGAGGTAGTAATTGCAGTCCTGAAGAGGACAGTCCACCAGTGGAGCAATGTAAAATTAGTCAAGAAAGGTCCCTTCCTATCCAAACCATTCTGTGATTCTATGTTCCTATGAAAGAGTCACCTGCTCTGTTTTCTTTCCTGTGTCAGAATAGGATGAGGAAGAGGCACAGTGCAAATTCATTCAGGAAAGTCAGGAAGTTGTTATAGAAGTTCAGATGAATTTCAAAAATCTCAGTCAGGGAAATACGGCTTTATTTCACACTTCAGTGGACAAATGGCACTCTTGGCAACTGAGCTTTTATATTTTCAATACACAATTTTTCCTCGAAGGTTCTTTTTTTAATTTTTATTTTTAGCAATAGGGCCTAGGAGAAATAATTGTTTAGGACACAGCTGACTGAACAGTGGCCAGTAACAGCTGCTTTCTTTCATAGGGTGTCTTGCCTCTGATGAAAAACTGGTACAATGCTCTCTGTTGTTATTCTGGGAAACATCACCAGAAAATGAGCAGGCTAATATTGAAAACTGAAGTAATTTCTCAGAAGTAAGAAATGCTGAGATTGTGCTTCTGGGCCAGAATGAGAAGGCACTTTGCATTCTGGAAATGGCAGAAATTTAGTAATTATTCACCCCATTGAGTGTGATGCTGGAACAGCAGTTTCTTTGCACACTCATCCAGTGACTTGAGTGACAGACTTGTCTGTCCACATATGGGTGGAGTCAGCATATCCCATCATTTAGCATTGCTGTTGTCTAGCAGTAAGCCAAGCACTTTTCACTTTGATGCTTGCATGTCTGTGGACCTTAGTAAGGTATTGCTTTTTGGCCTCCTGTGTTAGGAGGCAATGTCTTTCAGTTGCTGCTAGTGTTGACTCAGCTTAGAAACATATAATAAAATACTTAAAAATCTTGTTCAAGGGCTCCTGACAATCTCCAGTTACCAGAGAGAGGGAAAGTTGTAGTGGGGGGGACATGTATCAGAGGGGGGATGTGGACTGGGAGATTTAGTTTGGTTCATTTTAGTCGTTTCTGTGATAGCCCTCCCCCCCCACCTGACCCTGGATGAGAGAGCTTATTTCCCTTTATTTCTCTGGCAATGAGGTCTGAAAACAAAATGAGAGCAATTTTACAAGGAGCGGCTGAGACACAATTAGCATTTTGTTCACATGAGAAGTAAGACAGGTTATAAATTAAAGCATTTGAACTGACTCCATTCAATAGCTTCTTTTCAACCTTTGATGAGCTATTAATATCTAAGAACGCCATAAAACATGTCCTGTGGCTTTTCATACTACTTACAACAAGTTGCATTTTAGGATTATGGCACTTCTCTGTATTATCAGACTAATGAAGTGACTGAGAACACATACAGGGCCTGATAATCTTTCATGGGTGCTTACACAGAACAAAACCTTTGGGGCTGCTCAATGAGCTCATGGTGAGCTCATTTTCCAAGAGGTTGATTTACTTTAAAATGTCTGACTACCAGCAAACTGGGTCCCTAAGTTCTGCCATGCACACTGGCACCCAGGGCAGGGCCGTTCCCCTGTGAAGCCATCTGGGGCTGCAGAGCATTATGGCAGGGTGAACAGAAATGATGAGCTCCCACCACGTTTGTAAGATCAGGAGCACGGATCTGAGCAGGTGGCTTTGCATCAATTCAGATCGAAGAGAGGAAACTAGATGAGCCGCTAAGCCACTGGCTGGGAAGCAAACCGTCCACATCAGAGCCACAGCTTTGTCAAGTGCATGTTAACATACACAGGATTCAAACAGTTCATGCAAACTGTAGAGTTGCTGCAGTTGTGGCCTGTTCACTGAAGTAGCAGACTTCAGTTTGCATTCTGATGGCTAAAGGCTGCAGGGAATGAATTTACCCCAGGGCGAACAATCAACAGAGTCACATAGGATCTTAATGGGGCTTTTAGTTTATGCATACTCTGAGTCACAATCATATGCACACATGGAGTGTGAGCACTCTCTTTTCTATTTGTTCAAGCTGGGCATGCAGCACAACACTACAGAGTGCCTGGTTTTGCCTGTAGACATGGGCAGCAATAAATGACACCATCCCTAGTGTTATCTCAGGCCTTGTTTAAGTGGAGAGCTTCACCTGAGGGCCTAGGGCATCATAGGCTGGCAGAAGCCTGACTGCAGAGGATGGAACCACTGGCTGGAGCCTTGGTTTCTGCTCAGCTTTGTTTTGTGTAGCAGTCTATAATAGCAAAATATATTTGTACCCTGGAAATGTGGGATTTGCGTTTATTCTGTCTGGATGATTTCAAGCTCATAGATGGTCACTGCCGAAACAGTCACTTGGGAAGAATACAGAGCCACTTGGTTGACCATCAGTGTCCACCACCTCTTCTCTTCCCTCATCTCCTTCTGCATCTCTCTGGGCTCTGAGCTCTCGCAGTTGTGTTTTTTTACATGAGCAAAAGCTATGTCAACAGCACATACATGATACAGAAGCATGCAGACGGATACATTGGTGAGGTAAATCACTTTCTTCATCGTCACTACATTTAGAATAAGGGGAAGCATGTATTCTGTGAACTAACATGAGATTTATGAACTCAAAGTCTTTCAGGCATCAGTTGAATAATCTGCCACCACAGGTAGCAACTAGTGTATCTACTGGCTCATGTAAGTTTTTACACAGCCTTGCTGTAAAATGCAATGGTTCCTACCATCTTCCTCTTCGGCATGCATTATACAGTTGACAAATGAATGATCTGCCTCAACAAAGCAAGTTGTACATGTATTTGAAATGCAGAAAAATCTACGTTATCAAACTGCTCACAGCTAGCAATGTACATAACCTCTTCCTACTGCGATCAGCTGCCAACTGCTGTTGGGCAGCAGAAAACAGAGGACCAGCTCAGCTTTATCCATGTAGAGATGCACAGCCACATCATGCCCACAATGGGAGGCAGATCTGGGTCAGCAGGATGGCTCACAGCCCTGAACATTTCTAGAGCCTCAGAGTGCAGTCTGCTTCTTCACAAAACTGCCTAGACAATGACCAACTACCAAGAGGATGAGATAAGGGAGGTAAACCAAGGCTCCAGGAGAGGTACCCACTAACTTGTCTATATCCCCTGCCTCCTCTGGTCACGTATGGGTTCTGTGAGCAGCCTGTTGCCATTTACATAATTTTACTGTTATCTGATAGACCTGCAGACATCACAAGCTATCCTTGCTTCTGGCTCAGTCTGCGAAGGAATGATCTGCTGAAATCAGGCCAAATCTCGAGCATGGTGAGGTTGAACAAAATACTGCAGATGGATACGCTACAAGAAAAAGCTTTAGGGGAAACTACTGCCTCACGTTTGCTAAGTGGAGTTTTGTTTGACTCAAGTTTTGTCATTTCACTCATGAAAAGGCAGACTGTGCCTTGCAGGAGTGCTGAAGGTTGCTGCGTATGTTAGGTGCTAATACCTGTAGGCACTGATTCCTGTTTTGGAAACTTATCAACAACCACAGAGAAACTCTGCACAGGTACAAAATATTTGCCATTCTGGATCTTTATTTACTCTGTGATATCACTTTGTGATAGAGGTTATAGCCTTTATTTACTTTGTGATCAAAAGCTTCAGGAAAGAGAAAAAACAAATTCTCACAGAAGAGCATCCTACTTGGGACTTTTTTCTTTTTTTTTTTTTTTAAACTCCTGATGTTAACCTAAAGAATGAATTACATTGTTAACAGAAGTTAACATTTCTGAACTGGATCTTCTAGGTAAAAATAAAACCTCATTACCAGCTAATATTAACATCAGTCAAAAGAATCTCCCTCCAGCAGAACTAAATCAGCTCATGGGCTATGTATTAACCTATAGTTGCGTACCAGTACTATAATATGTTAGGATCATCCTACATGTTCCCCACTTATGCCTTAAGTAAGCCTGCAAATTACTTTGTCAGCAGTTGGAGGAACTAGAATTTTGCATCTTATCAGTTCAAAGCTGGGTGCTGGGAACCTGTGTCTGGAGAACAGAATTATCTGCAGATGGATCAGTGTGCTGTCCTTCCTGGTCCTGATGGTCCTGGAGGTGCACTGCAGGAGTTTCTCTAGGCTTTTTGCAACAAACCGTGTGTTTTGTTCACTCAGACACCTGCATTTGTATACCAGTATTTAGACTGACCACGTATCTTGTCAGACTGAGCTCATAAGCTAGGAATTTTTGCATCCTCATTCACCTATGGAAGGCTTTCCTTCTGTGACAATAGTCACAGAATATCATTCATCAGAGAAGTAATCAAATTTTAATCAGAAGCAGATTGTTGCTGTAAATCAGGAGTAATCCACATTGTATTTAGCAGTTTGTGAATAGTATGAGCTCATGCAGGGCTAGCATAGATCACTGAGCAGGTGAAAAGGAGTCTGCACTGTTGGGTTGTCGTGTTGTGGAAGAGGTCAGTAACTTGGAAGACGTCTAGATGTCTTGGACAATGTCTGTTTTAAGACATCCCTCGTTTTATTTTCCCTAGTATGTACATAACAGTAGCTGGAGCTCTACCAAAGGAATGCTGCCCTGCAGCAACAGTTACATTTGTGCTTGCACTATAGCAACACCAAAGAAAAAGGTAATGGCTCTAGCAATAAATCAGAAACGTGTGATGAATGGAAGAATCCTCACTCTGTAAACTTTTGCAACACAGCTATGTAACATTTGTTAAACTCAAAGATAAACAGTAGTAAAAAGGCACTTACCACCATCCTGGTGTGAGAAAGTCTGCGAAGAGAAAAAAGAAAGAAGACTGGTTACAACTTTCTAGGGTTGCTTTTATGGTTCTTTGTCACTTTTAAATGGGTAACTGGGACTTTGGCTCCTCAGGTCTAGGTGCAATTAGAGGCCAAGGAAGGGGGACATGGTTGTAACAGAAAGGAGAACTCTTGCTGTTTTTTATAAGCAGCGCCATTCAGAAGTGGGGTTTATGTCAAATGACACTATTTTTGGGTGCCACTGGGAGGGGGAAGCTTGAGATTCCTTCCAGGCATCCGGACATCTTTCAGTGGGTTCTGAAAGCCCACATGGTTTCCATGCAGATAAGCTATGGAGATAGTGTACTAAATCTCCTGCTTGAAAAGGCTGGAATGGGGAGGGGAAATCCAAATAGTCCAAACCAAAATAGATCTGACACCTTTGTATCTTTGCTGCTTTTGGTCATCCTGGTTTGAGATAAATGCTCTGCAACTGCCCTCAACCTTCCTGTAAATGCATGAATTATAGCTGCTATTTTGGAATAGTGCTAAGAGTCTCAGTTTCAGTCTGTGACCAAATGTACTTCTTTTAAATGTCTTTTTTTTTTTTTTTTTTTTTTTTTTTAATACCTTTTGCAAGTTGTCGAAGGACTTCTCAGTCTCCTTTAGTTTCTCCAAAATGATTTGTTCTTTGGCAGATATTTGAGATTCCTCACTTTCTAATTTCTGTATTTCTTGTTCCAACCTGTGGAAGACACACAGACATGCACACACACAGAAAAATAAAAGTTGTAAAAGCTGTTTCAATGAGATAAAGTCACCAAGGTAGTAATTAGAATTTCAGGTGTCATAAGGAGTACCTCTTATACTTGCTATTCACAACTGATTTACTAGCATGTGAATGGACATGAATTATTTGTAAAGCATATATTCAAGACAAAAAACATAATTTTCTTATTACAGACTTCTGCAAAAAAAGCGTAGATTAACTAAAAGTACACTTTCATCCCAGTTCCTTTAACATCTCTCAGACATGCACTTCCATTGTAGAAACCAGAGTGTTGAATATAACTGCAGAAATGCAGTAATGATTAGAGGAATGCTGCTCCTAATGCTGCCGTACTACAGACAATGGAAGTGGAAATAGCTTTTGGAAGCTGGCAGACAAGTAGTTGTATTAAGAGTTTCTTTGGAGCAAGTGCATCATCCAGTTTCATTAATAACTCTGGTTGGCTGGAGCTTTCTTCTAGGGTAGCTAAAAGCCTTGGATCTCCATCCATGCTTCCTACTGTTACTGGATGGTACTGGGGAGCCCAGGGGCTGCACATAACAAAATACACAGAGAACAGTGTCATTCTTCTAGGCAGCAAACAGCCTTGTTGAACTTGCTGAGATCTAACAACACTCACTTCTGAAGATGCAGTTCATTTTGATCTGGGATATTCTTTAACCACAAATGCACAAGGTCAGATTCTCCATTACTTTAACTTAAATCTCCTTTTATTGCCATGATTTATACCAGTATTACACAGTTATATTCTCTCTATTTTTAAGCACATACCTGTCCCTGTTTTCTTAATTCTGGAAACAAATAAACAAAGGGACAAATTTTTGCTCTTCCCCATCTCTGTTCAGCACAGGGCTTCATTAATGCTTGTTCAATCAAGGCAGAGGGCAAGGAGAAGGTGACTGTGCACAGTGAGTGGGAAGGCAGGGAGGGATTACTCCTTTCAGGAGTTTGACAGCTTGGTTTGCTTACAAAATTCATGTGCCCAAATGTAAATATAATTAGAAACTGCAGTCCCAATCCACCTAATGCTTTCTCCAAGTTAATATAAAAAGTTTAAAACTGCAAATATTTCATTCTAGTGAGATAGAAAAAGTTGGTACAGGGAAGATTGCAGGGAGAAAGTTTTCAAAAGTACTCTTTCATCTCAATTTTCCTTCCCAGGAAATATTTTTAAATTGAAATGAAAAAATCATTTGTCATTGAGGTCAGAGATTGCCATGCTCCTACTTAATGAATTTAGAAGTTGACAGAAAGGTGGTTCCATTTTCTTCCCTGTCTCTCAGGGTGATTAGTAGATCCATGCACATTTATACCTTGCTGACAAAGACATTTGAATTATTATGTTCTGATGAAATTATGTTGTGGAGCTGGGTGAGTGGGGTTTTGGTAGCAGGTCTCTTTTCTTCCCAAGTGAATTACTCAGCAGCATGTTCAGGATACATATTGTGCAGTCTGGTGCGTGTTGCTAGGCACGTGGCCCATGAAGAGACTGGAAAATGGGAGGGCACAGAAGTCAGCAACAACAAAATTCACGTGAAAAATTCTTTCAAATGAGCTGGACATGGGTTCATCTGTTATGACAATGAAAACACTGAGGGCACACATGATGTAAGGCAACTCATTTGGTGCGAGTAAGGCTGTAAATGTTTGTAGGCTCCTTGAAATCAGAGGCGACCATAAATGCAGATTTTGTGCACTGGGTCAAAACTGTGAAATTCTCCTATTTTCCTGTTCTGAAAACTGTATTTTTTTGGTATTTTTTTGGTATTTTTTACCTTCTATGAGTAGTAATATCAGCAACATGCTAAAGAGGAAAGGAATTGATACAAAGCTGCCAGCATTAAAAACATAGTTATGGCTCTTAGGGGCAGAGATTCAAGAATGCATACAACCTCGTGCTGTAAGTCCACACTGCCCTTCTTCCACTGAAATCAGTGCAGGCAGACGAAGAACTGTAAGGCATTACAGAGACTGGATCCAGTCCTGCAAGCAAAATACTGGATACCTAGCTGTGGCAGGAGAAATACGGATTGTTCAGTAGTGTTCAGCCAGAATGCACTCTGTTATACAGCACAAGGATCGTTTACCAAACGTTATTATCCACAGGAGGTTACTTTATTCCTTTTCACTGAAGTTTACAACTCTCAACTCTATAGGTTTAAAGGCTGAGGAAATGCTAATGGGGTATGTGAGGTAACAAGACCACTTAAGAATGCTGTTTCTATGTGAGCTGTTGTATACATAAATCATCAAATCACCCAGGCACTAGGGAACTCACTGGAAAATACATCTTCTTCAGTGGGCACCTGGAGCCTACCATCTTTGGGCTTCTTACACTGGAGCAGTGCAAAAATTAAAGTCATAATACAAACTGAAGGTTGTTTTGTGTCCTTTGTTTTTTTTCAGTTGCATCATACTGCCAAATTTTCTGAGTGACCAGGAGTACTGCTGGCTATTTTGGTAACAAGATACAACAGACAAACGCAAATTTAGCCTGAGAAACAAAGGCACTAAAAGCACATTTGTTTCAGGCAGCATGCCGTATAATGGTCTAAACAGCAATAAATCCATCAAAGTACACGTGTGCACGTACATGCATATACAAAGTCCTTACATTCTTCCTGTGTAAGCCTTCTAAATATTCAGTAATGTCCCTTTCTTCTAGCCCAGTTTAAAGAGGATGTGTTTTAATTGTCATTTGACACCTGGTAAGGAAACCCTCTAATTCCCCTCTTCCTGGCTCCTTAGCAGACTTTAGGCTGGAGTTTGAATGACAGCCACGACAATAAAGCCATCAAATAAACAACTGCAGTATCTGGAATGCTGTAGGGAATGCACACAGAGGAAAATGGAGCTCAAGACTGGTTAGAAGTGGTGTAAAACAGCCTGTTAGCCTAGCTGCTTCTCAGCCCAAGTAGTTATCTGATCTCCAGGATCTGCTGAACTGTTGCCATAAGGATTAAATAAAAGCAGGTGATGAATTCAGGAGTTGCTGTGTCATGGGCAGGTCTTCACAGTGGGTGTACACAGAGTCCCACTTCCCTTAATGCCACAGGAACTAAGAGGGGAGATTTCATCACTCAGAAATCCAACTGGGCCCTATGCTTTCTGTACCTCAGCTTCCTTTGGTGGACATCTGCCATAAACACTTGAGGATACAACAGCGTTTTCAGTGATGTGATTTCCTCGGCTGCAAGGGATGTTTCTCTTGCCACATCTCAGCTTGAAGTTTGTGTCCCAGAAGGTGGAGACAGGAAAGTGGTTATCTATCCAGCCCTGTCGGGCAATTCCCAGCAGGGTCATCAAGAGCTCTGTTTTGGTCATGCTCTCCTGGAAGCAGCTAACCTGAATGCACCATGAGGAAATCCAGCATATTTCAAGGGTTGCTGTGTATCCTGACTTGGCGTCCAGGAGGCTGGGGAAAAGGTGCCTTTTGAAAGTGGTCCAGACTGGGTTATGAGAACCTGATAGTGTCCCATGTGATGCTTGGGCTCAGCACTGAGAAGAATGGTCATGAAAACCAGGTGATCTACTTGGTCTTTTTTATGGTGATGTCCCACCACAAAGGGAAGAAAGCCATGAACAGAAGGAGATCTCTGGGGATTCTGTCTCTTGGCCATCATTTTTCTGCCAGTCATCATTTGTGGGTGGTCTCACTCATTGGTTGGTAAGATTACAGAAATAATAATCCAGGTTGGAAAGGAGACCTCTGGAGGCTTCTGGTCCTACCTCCAAGCAAAGTTAGTTATGAGATCATACCAGGATCAGGGCTTTGTTCAGTGAAGGCTTGATGTCCTCCAAGGCTTTGGGGAAAAGAAAGCCTTTTCAAGGCTACTGCTAGGCTTTCTCTTTCAAAATCTGTAAGTGCGGAATTCAGAGCAGAACTGCTCAGTGCTGCAGGGGAAGAGGACTCATCAGGTGTCTGAAGGAAATCTGATTGGTGTGTTTGATAGGATTTGAGCCCGTGTCAGCAGAGTGGGATATTCTGACAGAATAGGAATGATGGGATGAAACCTCCTGCAGAGTTGCTGGGACAAGAGACCAAAGGAACTTCTGGAAAGCACAGAAGAATTTTTAGTTCAGACGACAAAAAGGGAAATTAAGCTGGGAGAGCTAAGAGGTGAAGAGAAAAGAGATGGTTGGTACTGTGGTATATGTAGATATGCATTTATGTTGAAAACAATGAATTCAGGCCATTGTCTTCTTCTCTGCTGAAAGATACAAGTGCTTTGCCTTGACCCCAGCAGAAACCCTGAAGAGTGTTCTCAGGGTGCTCACACAGCTGATGCACAGCCATGCTCTTTGCAACAAGGAAACACAAATCTTAAGTAAGGAGAGCCATGCCAGAAGACAACACAGCCTCCTCTATCCAGCTCATTAACTCTGGCACACACATGCTTTCTGGAGATACCTCACCTGGGAGAAAGCTTAGCAGTATTTTTTTCAAGGTAGGACTGTAACAGCGCTATAAGCAGGGAGAACAGCCACAGGTTTAAAGACCAGTTCTTTAGCCTGTGTTAGCTCTGAATGCTGGGTTGCACTCCACAACCTGAGAAATGTGCCATTTCCACAGTGAAAATAGATGCATAATAGAAATGATGTCTGTGGCATACATATTGATGTGTCAGTGGAAAAATGAACATTCATCTGCATGAATAAGGAAAATATACAAAGGAAAACAGGAAAGACTTAATCAGAATAAACACTGAAAGGGAAAAGGTGAAGGATGCATATGCAGAGTGGAGAATAGCTCAGCTGTGAATATTCTACCATTGCTTAACTGACACTCTAAATCAACCTGGTACAAAAGGCACAAAGGAGTAATGGATCTGGACACTAATAATTAGTACCAGGTCTCTCAGAGGTGAAAATCTAACTGATATTAAAACAGTAGACTCACAGGCAGAGAGCTATTACCAACCCCCCTGATAATTACTACACAGAAAGTTAAGCATAAAGTTTAAGGAGAGCTGGGCTCTCCCTTGACATTTCTAGGGATGAATTTGTAGGGATCTCTGTATGGACTCAGTGCCTGCCTCATGCATTTAGACTTCGTGAAGCTTTTGACCAGAGAGCAATACCAGAAAGTGTTTCTTCTCTTATGGGCAACTGAAACTTAAAGTGCAGTGTCCATCTTTGAGCACAGAGCCAAGAGCCTTTTCCTGCAGTGCAACTGAGTGCTGACATAAAATTCCACACTGTGGACCTCTCATTCCTACTTCTTAGTATAGCCAGCACCTGTATCGACTGCCACATCTTAGCAACTTGGCTGTAAAGCAAAATGCCATCTACTTACATTCTATGCCATGAACTGCACTCCTACTGCTATAGGGGAGCAGAGAATCACCTGGTTTAGTTTCTACATTGGCTTAGTTTTCTTAGCAAACACTGGCAGTTATGCCAAACCCAGGTTAAACATCTGTAGATGTCTCTATGTATCTACACATAACCTGTGCCAGTGGTGAAAAACTGCCTGATTTCAGGTCTGAAGCAGAATCTGAAATGTGACTCTGGAGGTGAGTAATTCAATGCCTCTTAGTTTAGTCTTTCTGCAGAGCTCATCCTTTTTGAACAGCTAACCCTCAAAGAGAATATCTAGCAGTGTGCATGTTACGATTTCCAGAAGGGTATTGTTTACAGAGTGTGACTGATAATCAAGAGCAGCAAAGTTAATTAGCATCTTTGAAAAGGCAAAGCCTATGTGATTGGAAAGACTGGGAATGAATTATCACTAATCAATGCCTGTAAATGAGATTTAGGCATGATGTTGAATGAGTTGCTCTGTATCTATCTATCTATGTCTTCCTGAGCACATAGGAAGTTCCTCTCACTAAGCAGAAGTTGAAACCCAATGTCATCTGGAGAACTTGGTAAGAAAGGAAATACACTGTATGACTCCACTGGCTGTTTACAACAGATATGTACATGCACAAAAAGGGAGCTGTATATTGATATTTTGCATCTGCCTGATTTAGAACCATGTTAATCCCTGTTAGGCTAGCCAAAACAAGTCAAAAATATATTGGCCATAGGATCTCTTGAACTAAACATGGTCAGCTATAAAAACCAAATGTATTTATCCAGAGTTAGTTGTAAACTGTTGTTTGCTTCAGATGTAGAAGGCTTTCTGGACAGCTTATAAATGCTTTGACCTGGAATTGCCAAAGCTATGCAGCCAAGTCCTTCCCATGCCAAAGCAACACCCTGTTGGTGTACTAATTATTGTCTCTGTGGTGAGACTTCCACCAGTTGGAGCTACTTTTTCTCTGTTTTAGAAGCACGTCATCTCATTCCAGTGTCACCTCCTCATGCCACCTTAACTTCTTGCCCCCTTGTTATTTATAGCCCACACTTATTCGTGAATTTCTACAAGTGTAAGTCTTCTAGGGCTGACTGCTTTCAGTCTTCTTCAAATCATCTCCAGTACGGGTGGGATTACAAACTTCAAAACCTCATAGGGCCACACTGACCTGCCCCAGGAGAGGGTAGGAAACCAGTGGACCACTGCAGTTTGGATATTCGTCCTTACAGAGGAGCACCATGTTGCTGAGCACTTCTTCGGGAAATGGAGAGGTAAGGAAAAGCCTGGTCTGAACCCAATTCCCTGGCCATCAAACAAAGATGTGAAGGAGGCAAGAGGCTGCTTCCTCTTCTTCCCATCTACTTGCACCTGATCACTTTGGCCTGAGAGCTTCTACTTGTGCTCCTGACCAGACTCCAAGCAGGACATGGCTGATCTCAAAGAGGGTCCATCTCTCTGTCCAGCTGAGTAAAGACCACAGTAATTAATTCACCCTGCAGTTTGGCTGGACGGTCATCCACTCTGGGAGCGCCTCTATTTAGAGCAATTATCACAATGCTCCTGGTATCTTCACTCAGCCCTATCAACTAGAATGAGATATTTAAGCTCCCCCTGGTGTGGCACAGCTTTGTGTCATCACTTCACCATTGCTATCAATTTTATATTTTATTATATATTATTATATATGCTACAAATTAATATTACCTTTTTTCCAAGCCCAGAGACAGGCACACGTGTGGTTCCCCTCCTCCCAAAGCCCAGACACGAGCAGTACACACCTACAGAATAGGAAAGCAGCACAGCGGCTGACACGTTGCAGCTAGGCACATGAAAATTCATTTTGGCTTAGAAACATATGTCAGCAGTTCAGCTGTACAGTGGACTGTGTTATTTATAGCTTGGGAGAAGTCCAAGGAATGAAGGGAGAGCAACTGAGGGATGACTTTAGAGTGCTCATCCTCTGTAGTGCAGCAGTGCTGGCTGCTACAGTGCTACCCAGGGCTAGCGTGGATGCACAACTCGCATGCAGGCATGATTTTATGCACCTTTACCTGCAGGTGCTATGGAAGGAGGTTGTTTTTGTTCCACTCTTACACATACCAGTGTCCTGACGATACGCATATAGTTACTTCACAGCATTAACAGGGAAGGCAGCAAGCCTAGGAAAGGGTGCGGGTTTTATCTCCCAGCAACTTCCAGGCTGTACACACACCAGAAACTTCAGACAGATGCTAGCTATTTATTTTCTATCCTTCTTGAAACTTACTGATGCTTCTAAAAGGTCTGCACTAGGAATGCAATAAACTTCTGCAAGCTTGGAGCTCAAGCAATGCTGCAGGAAAAAGCAAAATACCTTGGGTTAATAGCAGCCTGCACACTTCTCTGGGGAGACTCCTTCCCACTTATCCTCTGGGGAGATCAGGTTCCTGCTGCCAAGCAGTTTTGACCTCACCATCCAAGGAACCGCTGTTTCCTTAAACTCAGTGGTGAGGTTTGCTGGTGGCAGCTGAAAGGCCGAGGCACCCTTACCTTGTGTTTGGGATTTAACTGCATTTCTGTCAGAAACTCACCACACTGGGTCAAACACTCTCAAAATCAAAAGTCGTGTTGAGCAACCAGGGAGCTGGAAAATGCCACCGCCACCACTAGGTTGTTGATGCTGTTTTATGTAGATACAGTACTGAAGAGGACAGGAAAAAAGCTCTAAACCAGACCCATCCTCTCCTCATCCTCTCCTTGTCTTCCACTTTTTCCTCTACTACCCTCCTCTTCCTACCACTTGCTCAGTCCTCACTCGTGTTCCTGGTGAATCCCGTCCCTCACCATCCATGTCCCATGCCCATCCTTCCCAATCCTCCTGATCTCTCCTGCTTCCCTGCAACTGCCCTGCTCCTCACAGTCTATCAGACTTCATTGGTTATATCTTCAATTATAACACCTCATTTCCTATTAAAATATTATGTGTATATATGTATTGCTTCTTCATCATCCTTTCTCCTTGCCTCTCCTCTCTCCCTTACATAAGGCAAATACATTCATGTATGACCATACAACCAGTGCTTCTATCTGCTGACTGGCTTTCTTGATGCCCTCACCAAAAGTCACTCTCCTCAGTAAAGAGATCTTTGGAGCACAGGGCGTCATGACTCATTTGTGACAAAAACTGTTCCAGTTTCTAGGATGAAGATCTATAGTCTACAAAAGCTTGCATCTCTAGAAGTTAATGAAAGGGAAAATTCTGAACATCTACTGCAGCTGATGAGAACAACCACAATTTAAGGGAAGGAGTCCATGTATTATCACATTGTCAAGTGTAGTAATTATCACACTTAAGTACACCTATGTGTATACATAGTATAATATGATTTGTAACATGCTATAAAGCAACATGTATTATAGTTTGTAAAATACGTTACACAGCTGTAATTCCCTACAAATTATCTTTCCCCTTCTGTTGCATTTCTGCTTGCTACTGCTTTTTCCCCACTGTGAAGCACAATTTCCTATAAACCGCATTTTTCTTGCTCAGTTTATAGTGACAATTCTTTTCTTTTTTCTTGGGCCAGAGATTGTGTTTTTACTTTTCATTTGTTTGTTTTCTTTTGTTTTTACTCTCAAGGATATAAATATTACTGATGTAAATATTTTTCTTCCTCTTCTCTACCTGTTACTTAGGTTGCATGGAGTGGATGCGAACACAACATGGTGGTGGTTACATCATTTTTTGTTTGTTCTTCTGCATGCCAGTGTTCATATGACCCTTAGGAACTCTAAATCTTTTTTCTGTCAATAAATGGGATAATGGTACATAATTCTACAATGTGAAATAAAAATATCATGGACAATTCTAACTTTCTGCATTGAAAAGGTGCTCAAGTTCTTTTATAGCAAGAAGTGCTCTAAAGTTTCACTGTAGGACTCTATGCACACATTCTACTTTTGAAGAAAGAATGTGAAACGGTGTGCTGAACTCCACTGCAATATCTCTGCTCCGACTGTTTGCACATGATGTCTATCTAAACACCAGCACCAACAAGCAGTGTTAACCAACCTACTCTAACACCCATTCAACTGACAGAGGTTTAAAGAGAGTGTATTCTGGTTACTTATACACATGTTGTATTTATGGCAGTCCAGGCATAACCAGAGGTACCTGAGAGAACATCTTAAAATGCTCTAATCTGTGGATTTGACTTTATATATATATATATATATACATATATATATATATATATATACATACACATACAAATATATATGCAGGTATATGAAGAGTAATTGAAAGACAAGGTTCTCCTTGCATAGGTTGCCCTTTTTTTCCTCTTATTGATACTTGTCATTCCTTGAATTCCTACATTTTCTTCCACACCAAACTGCACTGCCTCCTCTAAGAGGGACTCTGCTCACAGTCATGGCAGCTCACTCCTTACTGCACACAAACCAGGATTTCACTCCTTGTGCGTTTCCCATCTGGGATGTTTTGAATCCCTCCCTGTCCCCAAGGAGCAAATGCAGATAAGTCCTTTGTGTGGCAATCTGATCATCTCTGAAAGCCTGTACTGTTTGTTGAAAGAGCAGTGTTCTCAGAAAGCCAAGCAAAGGCTGGAGTTGTCTGTTTTAGCTCTGCTGTAACCTCTGTAAATCACTACGTCTGACTCCATTTCTCCATCTTGATCCAATACACTTTCCAGTCTTATATGGTCCAATCACACTTCAGACTGTGCTTCTTCCAGGAAGGTAGGTTATTTGGTATTATTAATTATGGATACTCACAGTACATGTGATGTTTCTAGGATCTCGGTTTGACTTCAGTCACGTGTGCTTCTAATGACTGCATGGACTTCGTAGTGAATTTCAGGTGCAGACAAGAGCTTATCTGTCCTCTTTCTTTATGAATAGTCTGCAGTGGTTGCTTAAAATGTGCTGTTGCAAGGAAGATGGTGTCAGTAAGCCTATCTGTTGGCTTTGTAAGGATGTGCTCCCCAGCACCCAGTGCTCTGAGCTAAGGCACACCATGCCATTCGATGGAATGTAGTCAAGAAATACGTGTCTGAGAATAACTCAGAAATTGAAAATGAGCCCCAGTAAATTCAGGCTATTACACTGAAAATGTGCAAGCCCAAACAGGTATTACAATTGGTGTGATGACACCTTCCTTCTGTCTTGGCTGGTATGTGGCTGTTAAAGCACAGCAGTCTTACTATGATGGAAAACTGAAGCTTACAGGGATCTCATCTGCTTCCCCCTTTCTTACCCAACCTATCCTTGCCTTTTGCGTTGTGCTTTAAACTGCTTGAACCTGTGATGCCCTAGGAAGCCCCTGAGAAGGAGAGCTAGGGGGTATGTGCAGCTGCCAGTCAGTGTGCTTTGGGCAGTGAGTTAATTAAGTCCCTTTTCAAATTCCCAACATCAAGAGACCCTCACAAATATAGAAATGCATTCCCCTGCATGCCTGCCAAGAGCTGCTTGGACAGCAGGGACAGAAACCGAGCAGCAGGGCAGGAAGGGGAACACCCAGTAGGAACTGCTGCTTGTTTTGTTTGTTTCTTGTTGCAAACAGTTTCTTGGACTCAAACATCACAAATCTGTCCTCTGCTGCCATTCTCTTACAGGAACTCACAGTCCATTTTTCTAGGATAAAGGCTGGTGCAAGGTGAAGAATGTGTTCTCTGGGAATGGACAGGCTGTCCTGCATAGCCACTCTCCACCAGCATCAACAAGCAATAAACCAAAATCCTGCTGTCCTAACCCCATTTCATGGGTCTAATCTACATTAAAGCTCTTGTGTTTTGTTTATTTGTTTGTTCTTGGTGGCAAGTCTCCCTGTGCTCCAAGAAAGCAACAAAACAAATGCAGCTTCAATGGGGAGACGTTTCACAACTCCAAGGTTATCCGAACTGCTCCAGCTGAGGCAAATCAAGCCAATCAGGAAGCCCCCAGAAATGTGGGCTGTGTTCAGACTGTTGTTTCCACCCTGAGACATTTCCTGCTATTGTTCTTGCCATTTTCTCTGAGTGTCCATGGGGCTGTTGGGTGGTGCTGTTACTGCCGGTGTGGGATTTTGGAGAGATCTTACATCCATGTGGGTACAGAGAGAACTCTGTGCTGTTCCCCTAATAAATTCCCAGGACATGTTTCCGGCCCACAAGTGCAGGGAAGGTGGGGCTGCAGCAATAACTGGATCTTGGTTAGCAAAAGAGTGTTTTTTGCCATTGGCTGTGCTCAGCTAGGCAAGAATGAAATCGTGCTAAAATGGTGAATGAATTTCAGTTCAAGGAATTGCTTACCACCCCAGGACAAGCAGAGGAAGCAAGTTAACTGCATGCTGGGATTGACTGAAAGCTGATGAAATTCTTAACATACTTTGGAAATGCATTAGTTTTAACTATCCTGGTTTTATCTCTGTCATACAGACCCTGATTTTCTCTTCTCAGAAGTACAGAATGTCTTCTGCATTGGCCCTACCCACTCCCAATGTCCATATCTCGTTTCAGAATTGTCTTGCTTTTGTCAGAAGTATCTCATTAGTTGTTACTGCACTAGGAGAGACTGAGAAGAGTGGGGTGCTGCCCAGCTGGAGGCCACACCAAATGAGCTCCTAAATCCCCGCTGCCTGTTCAGGTAATCCTGAGCATATCTGGAGGCATTTGGTCCTTTGATTTTCACACATAGTATTATAATTTCCCATGCTGAGTAAAATCTACGAGACCAAATTCTCGCTTAGAAAGCATCTTAATGAATAAAGAAAGGAGTGCCCACAGAAGAGCTCTGAGATAGCACATGGCTTCCACTTCTAGCTCTTTATTCCACGTTACCTAGCATCAGCCACACTTGAGTCGTGCTGTCTGATCACTCGCAGTGCTGAAGAAAGGGGAGTGAGTTCAACAGTGTGGCAATGTCCTTTTTATTTTCCTTGATGGCTCAGAAATCCCCCCTGCTGCCTCATGGAAAGTTGGAACAAGGCATGATTTTAATTGTGGGAAGCTGAAAAGTTTGTCTTCACTTTGCACTGAATGCTTGTGGTAAGAGTCAGCTGACAGCTTCCTGCCTGCGTGGGTCTTAGCTGGGTGAAATTCTTGACCTCTGGACTTCCCAGGAGCCACAGAAGTTCCAAGTAAGGATAAACAGACATCTGGGCTGATTCAGCTCAGGGTCTGAAAAAGAGCCAACAGAGCACCTGCAGCCCAGGATGAGCTAGAAAAGGGATTACTTTCTTTTTTGGAAGAACCTTTGAAAGTACAGGGTCTACGTTTTGATGGTTGGCCCATGGGTGGTTACAAGGCATAGCAGAGAGATAGTGCAGGACTGCCTTTCTGAGAGTAAATGAGGAAGAGAACCTCCAGAACATTTAGCAATGTGGATAACCCCTACTGTCTCATAAATTTCTTTCTACTCTGTTCGTTATTCTTTCTGCAGCAGCTGAGGAAAACCAAGTGCAGCCTGTGGGTTACTGGCTACAATCGCAGGTGGTGTGGCTGGTAGTGAGGAACTGGCTTGCTTTGTTTTGTTTTAGTGGATGCCATGACTACACAAAACACCCTCACACTTTGTTGTCAGAACAACTGTCATGCCTGAAACAGTGGTACAAAGGAATGGAGTAGGAAGAGGAGCTGGTCCATGTCACATCTCTGGAAATTCCTGTTACGTGACCAGGAAAAAGAGATTGGAATTTTTTGTAGGACTTTCAAAAAACCTCAAGGATTTACTTTAGGGATTTTTGATACTTAATACTCTTAATACTCAGGATCTTGATCTTCAGCTGAATCTCACTAAGCCTGTGAATATGGTTGACTTTACTCACATGATTCACCCCCTCTTTTCCTTTCTGTGCCCACTTTGCATTTACACTGATATTTGAACTATTCATTCAAGTAAAATAACTTTTTGTAGGAATGGGCAGTAATGAATGTGATAGCATTGTGAAAGCCTGCTTGGGTTTATAGAACTAACAGAACATTTTCATTTGCTTGGTCTAAAATTTCACAGCAATCTAAGACCAAAGGGAAAGATGTTACAGATGTGCAAATTAATAAAAAGGCTATGTTTCATTTCCAAGTTGTTTCACATAGATAAGCACACGCACTCTAAGAAATATATGAAGTTAACATAAGTTTCTGGTAATAAATTCCAGTTTTTGTTAACAAGTTCCAAAAGATGCAGATAGGCACCTTTGTGGATTGACAAAAATAAAAACGCCTGATAAATTATTGAGATGCATTTGAGAATGGGATGCAGATGACATTTTGTCTCCTATGATTTCCACGCCAATTGAGGAACAGTCATGAAAATTTACTTTTAAATGGAGCTTTATCTATGTGTAATGACATTAAACTACAGAAGACAGCACAGAAGTAAAAATGTAGCCCTGGTCCTTTGGAATAGGCTGACCAAAACCAAAACTAAATTAAATTCAATTGACTTAAAAATGCCTTAATTAAAAAAAGGCATTGAAGTTGACAACAGCAACTATGTTCAGGGAGCTTGAATGGCACCAGTTGCACTACCACGACCAATAGATGAGGGCAGTTGGAAGTGCAGACTGCTGAGAGAGCTGGCCAAGGGGTTGGCAGATTTGTCACTGAGCACCAGATGGACACCACCAACTGTCTAAATGCTTCCTCCCTCGTTTGAAATTGGCCTCATTTCTCCCTGGCTCTGTCTGCAGTTCTCAGCTGCTGTTGGCAGCCCCCATGGCACTCACCCTGCAGCCCGCACACAAGCTCCCGTCAGCATGATGCTCCCTGTAGGAGCTGTGGGGTCTACAGACATGCTCTACTCTAACAAAATTTCTCATTAGTGGAGTGAAACACCCACAGCACCATTTATTTCCACCCCCCTTTACTGTTTTGTTTCATTTTGTTTTTGTAATACTCGTGGCAGCTGTTGTGATCAGTCACAAAGAAGTATTTTGTGATGTTGGTACAAAACTGCTGGTATTTGCCATCTTGCACTATGCTAACCCTGGTAAGCATGAGCAGGCTAAAGATGCAGCTTTGTCTTCAAACCAGCTGCGTCTGTAAGCCTCTCTGGCTTCTTGCCAGGGGTCCAGACCCAAAGTGAGGGCTTTTGTGGCCTTCTGGCCATAGAGTTGCTCTGGCCTCTGCTCACTGCCTACTGCATGCCTCCTCCTACGTGGCTGACACAAGCAGAATAAAGCTCCAAAAGTCCTGTTACAGAAATTGTTTTACTCATGCCTGTCTCCTGCCCTGGAATACCCTCTTTAGGAAGTACCCAAGCCTTCAGGCCAAGAAGTCCTTGAAAAGTTCAATTTCTGTGGCACAAAGGAATCTGGGAACAACTTCGTGCTGATCTCCAAAGAATTGGGTGTGGATTGATTTGTAGAAGGACCCACTATAGTTTAGATGTGGTTCAGGCTAATTGTAAGTGATGTGGGGTTTGAATGTAAAGATGAGAGGAACATCTTCTTGCCTTGGAAAAACTGGTCACACAGCAATTGCAGAGGTGAAGGCTCATCCCAGGAGATGGTTGCTGTAACACACAGGGCTCAATGGCATTGGTATGGCAGCTCATCACCATGCCTTGCCTGGCCAGTGGTGAGCTGATGCACTCATTGGCTGAGCTCCGGCTTCCTGCAGTCAGAATCGCAGTAAATACCCACCTAGCAGAAGTGCTTGTAAAAGCTGTGGCCAGGGGCCCATGATAATAACACAAGGATGTGCAACTTCTTAATCAAGAGTGCCGAATGCCCAGCACCTCCCACAGAGCCCAGGGCTATTTTCACTTTTCTCATTTCCCCTTCACCCTCCCTCACACCACACTCCTTTGCTGAGCCTTGGCTCGTCATGTTGCATGTCACTGTGTAGGAAGTGCTTGGTTAGCAGTTTTGCTGCCTTATAAAGGAACACAACAAACCTTCAGATAAAAACACTGTGGACATGGGAAGTGCTGCAGAATTGCCCCAAATGCCCACTCTCACTCGTGCTCACGCACCACTTTCAACAGAGAGTATTATCATGAAGGTCACATACTTAGTTTCTCTTTCTGCTTCCCATTCCTGCTGCACTACGGGCCTGCCTTGACAATTGGAGAGGATTGCCCTGTGCACAGACACCAGCTGCCCGGGAGACAGAAACAGGTCTGCCACAGCAGAAAGGAAATAATAAAAAGGAAATAATAAAAATCCCTACCGCCGCTTATACAAGCAGATTTTACAGCATGGGATCCGGATTCCTGTTGGATGGGTTTCTACGCAGTGTATGGGGCCCTCTAGTGAGCTCGGGCATGATGACAGCCCATTGGAAGGAGCTCTTGCCTTCTCCATTGCATGCCCTCGAGACAAGTCTTCACATACTAGCTGCCAGCCAGGTACCTGGGTTATGAGACAAGCAATACCCATCTTGGTAGCTTTTTGTGGGTACTCTTGGAGTCTTTATGGCAAAGCTGGAACATGCCCGTGGCCAACTCTGAAACTTACAGCCGGTGTCTTGACATTTGGGTACAACTATGCTTTTTCAGCCCTGAGGAATGTGGGCACAGGATGGTATCTGGGCCTTTCAGGCACCAGCACACGACCCCTGACTCTCCAGTGACACTTCCAACTTTAAGCACAGACACTGGTGTTTTCAGGAAAGTTCGTCCTGCTGACATTCACCAGTGGGAACCCCACTTGGTGAATGTCAGTTTAATCCCATTGAACACTCGGAGCCAGGGGACCACACAATCCTCTAGCTTTACCTTCAGCAGAACAAATACATTCACTTCTTTTCTTGGATGTTTATTTGACCTTTCTTGGATGTTCATTTGGATGTTTATTGGGGGAAAACTTTGCATCCACCAGCCGTCTATGGAACAGCTGTAAATCCTGAGCTTGGTAATTGCAGTAATGACAAACTGCTTCACATTCTCCTGAACTGTCATTGAAGCCCTGACCTGCAAACATTAGGGTACCAAATTAGCTTTCAGTGTGTCACTGTTAGTCCCTGTGAATACAAGCATGCACATCTGGAAACACTTGCTATTTCAACATGTGTCTGTGTGTGTTTATGCTATGGGCAGGGGAAACAAAATATAATTAGCTCTGCTACCCTTCAGCCCAGTAAATACAGAATGGTCATTGCTAGTATTTGGCTTTGCAGTAGCTTTGCAAGGTCCCTAGGACTTGTCAGGCTCTGTCTTTACCCACCTCTTCTGTTTGACTTATGCATGTTTGTATAATCTTATGGCACAGCTGTATTTTTTAAACTGCTTTTTCAGTATTAAAAGGCATTTATGACCCCAGTATATTAATGTAGCACAGAGGAAGATACATGACGTCACAGGTGGAGCCTGGGAAAAGGGAAATAGTATGCTGTGAAGAGGACAGGCCAGGATAACAGGAGGCAGGGCATAGGCTGACCCTGGAGCTGCCACAACTATGAGCAAGCTAGCAATGGTCAGGCCAAGTCCTAGAGCAAGAGAACAAAGAACAAGTATCTAACAAATATGTTAACTCCATATAGAGCAAATTTGGGTCTGACACGGAGTTACAGGCCAGTGAAGAAAGATTAAAGCGTAAAAGATATTAGGACATTTATACAAACTGCCTCAAGACTTAGGAGGAGGAAATCATCTATGTCTATATCACATTCCTCCTGGCAAAGGGAAGGAAGAAACTCTCACCCTCAACATAATACTTGCCCTGATGAGGAAGGAGCTTGAGGCATTGATGAGTCACCACAAGCTTTATCTCTCTCTCCAGAACAGATCCAAAATGGCAAAGGAAGAGTGACTGCAAGAGCAGAGAGAGGGGCATGCACTAGGAAGTAGGCATTGCAGTTATAACTGTTACTCTGGAGACTTTTCGTTTAATAGTATTTTTTATTCCCCTCCCTATAATCCTTAAACTGAGACTGAAAATAATTCTGCAATTATTCTGGCAGATGCAAGATTGATAGGAGTTATATTCTCTTCAAAATGAATTCTTGTCTTTGCATAAAAGGTGTGTATCTTTTGTGTCATAGCAATATTTTGAGTGTGGCACTGTTGCACTGAAGATGGGGGACTGAAATTTACCAACTCAATTGCTGAAACAATAAAATGACATGTGAAATTAAAATTATTAAATGTGATTGAAAACACTTTTTCACAGCCTCTACGAGAGAGGCCAGACCATGCTGAAATGCCAGTTTTGGTTCGAGATTGGGTTTCTGGATTTAGGCTGCTAAACTGGAAAATTAGGAAATACAGGACTGTGTCAGTGGAGAAAGGAGGAGGAAGCTGGTAGGTGTTGCATAAAAACAGAAAGCTTTTCTGTAGAAAGGCAAAATAGAGCTTTTTACTACAGTTCACTTGAAACACCTACTTGTTCTTTTTATAGATTATGTAAAATTTAAGTAATGCTTCCCTGCACCTGTCTTTCTGAAATCACTATCATTTTGTTGTGAAAAAGCTACTCTGAAACAGCAAAGTAAAGTGCTGCAATACAGCATTTCAGCATTAGAAAAACTCCATACACTTTACTCTACATTTTTCTTTGTATTTATGGAGAACAATTGCTGGCTTGAATCAGAATTCTAATTTCCTGTGTCCTCAGTCTAGGAAGGAAGTGACACAGATGTCAGAACTTCAGATAGGCCAACTCATATAAAAGGACCATGTCATTCTTTAAAATCACAGCAGGTGGATATTTCAAAAACCTGAAGCAACTACCATGGCAGGAGACCAAAAACGTCCTATGCAGCTTTTCCACATTTCGCAAATTACTGCTATATCCTTAAAATCGTGTTAATATTTGTTACATGAAAGCAGTTTTCTCTCATTGAATGTTAACTAACAGAAAACATTTTCTGTAGCAGTGCTATGTAGATCCCTATCTTTGAGTTACTTCAAGGGAGGACAGATAAATTTTCTTTCTAGATTGAAGTGTGGAAACTATGATACAATGATGGTGTTCTTTGCATGCAAATAAAATCCAGATTTGTTCTCAAAATTATTTTCTTCTTATTCCATATTTTTTTTCCCCAGAAAGCTTTATTGCTTAAAATCTCTCAGATGACTGATTAGCCCCCAAACACAAAAATGTATGCTGTTCCATTTAGGACACCGAATATCCAAATTCCTGAGAATAAATGTCTGGGAGACCATAGGTTACATCCCTAAGTGACAAAATGGACATCAAAATTTGGTGCCAGATCTTGGGAAGGCAGACCTCTCTGGCATTACTGCTGTAACTTCATACAGTCATATTTATTTTCCACTTTAGATAAAGCTTTCTTCTTAATGTTTCTCTAGCCAATATTCAAAATAAGGTAAGTAAATGCATGCAAATTCATTACCGCACCAGAAACAGGAAAGGTATAAAACATAGTTTTCAGAACCACACACTCACAGTACTGAACAAATGGCTTTTGATAACAGCCCATCTGAAGCTTTCTCCTGCAGTCCATACATACATCAGTTTTTGCCTGACAAAGGATCTGTCTTCTTCCTGTAGAATGTTTTCTATGTTCAGCAGACTTCTTGCCCTGAAGTACTCCTTTGTGGGTACTTTGGAAATATGAACATTGGAATGGCTTGAATAACAGCTGAAGCCTTTTCTTTAGTGAGATGCAAGCTGCCATTGTGCGTGACTGGAAGGAAAAGGAAGGTGGCTACAAGCCACCATCTTAAATCTGCTGTTCAGGTGACGGCCTGCTTTATTGTTCAGCTAGCGGGTCATTCTAATGACTTCTGCAAGTTACAAATTCTGCAATAAGCAGACCCACCAACTGGGTCATCAGGACAGCCACACCTATACTGACTTCCCACACACAACATTTGGCTGGAAAATGCGATGAAAACAGCAATCTCTTTGCATGCGTCACATTTCTAATTGTTTCCTACACCTCCTGTGTTTAAAATCAGCTAAGGCAGTCCGAGTGTTTACTTCCTGTGGCAAGGTGTATGCTTTAAGTAGTTGTGACCAAAAGTGGTCACATAATCCAAAATATGAAACTGAACCTCCCAGAAGGAAATGCTGTAACTGGGAAGAAGCCATTTCCAGATGTGCAACCAGCCTTCAGATAAATCCCTATGCGCCTGGCGGTCTGTGTTTTAACCATTTGGTGGTTACAGTCATCTAAGAGTCAGCATCTGGGCCAAGGTGAGACTAGCTCTGAAATCAGTGCTTTGCAGACAGGAAGCTCATACCAAAGCCCCACATAGCGAGAAGGAACATACAGGAGTGACATGAATCCCTTGCCTCCTTCATGGCTACTGTGTAGTGGAATCCTCAGGGCTGGAGCAGCTGCATGTTTCAGTGAGCATGGATGCTCTGTGCATCTCTGCATCCTGTTCTTTGCCACACTGACCAGGAGATAACCCATGTGTCTCACATTCAAAAATAGATGAGATGTATGGCCTCCTCCCAGGCTCAGCTGAGGATGCTGGGGAGATGAAATGCATGTCTGGTAAAACAGAGCCTGCCCAGGGATGCTTCCTAAATGTGCAGGTGGCTGCCCACTCTTGAACTGGAATCCTGACATAGTTTCATGGAAACTGGGTTATTTAAGTCCTAGCACTTTTGTTAAGTGGTTGCATTATGTACACTGCAGTCACAACCTTGCCTCTAACAACAAGAATAAAATAAGCACATACAAAGGGCTAGCATTTAGTGATATTACAATTGCATTTCTGTTGGGGAGTGGATATAGCGTCAGGCTCTTTCCACATATCCTCAGAAGGAGTTGTAGTGAGAGGAGCCTTTTTTCCATAGGAGAAAGGATTTTGCTCTTGTCAAATTAAAACAACCTCTGAGGGAGTGTGAGGTGTTTAGGCACAAAACTATGGATGGCATAAGACGAAGGATGGCATAAGACTGAAAGAAGATGTTGCTATCCCTGAAAGTGTTCAGGGCCAGGTTGGATGGGACTTTGGGTACTCTCGTCTAGTAGGAAGTGTCCCTGCCCATTGCAGGGAGATGGAACTGTATGGTCTTTAAGATCCCTTCCAACCCCAACGATTCTGTGAGACCACAGTGCAATGGGAGCACAAATCAGGAGCACAAAAACATGTTTTGGAGCCTGGGAGGTATCTTAGTGGTGGGATGACTAAGGGCAGAAAGAAGAGGAATGGAGAGGGCATTTTCACGTCTCCGTGATGCAAGGCAAGGTCAACAACAACTAGTCCACTGCTACAAGCAGAGGGAACCTCATGAAGAAGACCGGAGGGTTGGAGCACCTCTCCTACAAATAAAGACTGAAGGAGCTGGGCTTGTTCAGCTTGGAGAAGAGAGGACTTCAGGGAGACCTCATTGTGACCTTCCAGTACTTATAAGGAGAAAGGGGACTGACTATAGACACAGTCTAATAGTGATAGGACAAGGGGGAAGGGCTTTAAACTAAAAGAGGGGAAATATAGATTAAATGTTAGGGGGCAATTCTTTACTCAGAGGGCAGTGAGGCCCTGGCACAGGCTGCCCAGAGATATGGGTGCTCCAGCTGTGGAGATGCTCAAGGCCAGGTTGGATGGGGGCCCTGTTTTAACCTGACCTGCTGGATGGCAGCCCTGCCCATGTCAGGGGGTTGGAGATTGATGATCATTAAGGTCTCTTCCAAAATAATCCATTATATGATTCAATGGTTCACTGATTCCAACTTGGGATATTCTGTGACTGTGACTCTGTGACTGTGACTGACTCTGCGATTCTGTGAGGGCAGCTCAGCGGTGCTGTGGCAGTGTGCAGAGGACTGGCAGCCCTCCAGGTGCTGGCACCAAACCCCACACAGACCCCTGTGTGTGCTGTTTCACCTCCCTGGGGCTAGAGCTGCCTTGCTCTATGGCATGTGTGCAGCAGTGGGCAAATTGGCTTGGCCCCGATGTCATGCCTCAAGGTGCCTGCTGCCAACAGCAGCAGCCAAGAAACAGGATAAGGGGAGAGAACTGGTGATTTGCCCGAGAAGATTAGCTCCTAGCAATGCCGTATACATTAGGAAATGATCTTCATGAGTTTCCTGCTGCTCTTAGCAGTGCTCTTGCAAAAAAAAATCTGGGAGATGTGAAATGAAGAGACATAACAAAACACCTAAGAGAAGTAACAATGCTTGCAAGATCTATTTGTATAAAGCAACAGCTAGGGTAGAAAATACATCTTTAATTCTCCTCACAAATACATCTGATAAATAGGTCTTGAACAAGCAATGCATAATTATGCATAATTTGTATGCTGTGTTAAGCAGCTGTTTTGTTTCACTCTGAAGATGCCTTTCTAGCTACCTGACCATAGATTATGTTCCTGTCCTTGTTTAGAAATATTTTCTATGGGGTTAAAGGACACAAGTAAATGATGGCACTTAACCTGGGAAGTATTGTTCCTTTGGGAAACATTGCCTTAATTAAATGATAAAATGTTTATGGGAATGTATCCATTTCATCATAATCTGATAGGAGATTATCTCAATGTTTTGCTTCTACGAGATATAAATGTCTGCTTTTTACTTCATCATTTAGTCTAAGAATAGATAAAACGTTCAGGCTGCAGTGTCTGTGTTATCAAACTGCAATGCAGTGTTATCAAAATAAACGTGTGGTGCAGTCGTTATGGCCAAGGGACATGATGCCATTCAGAGAAATATAAACAGACTCAAGTAGTGGGTCCCAGTGAGCCCCATGAGGTTCAACGAATATAAATGCATGGTTTTGCACCTGGGTAGTGATAGCTCCCACTATCAGTACAAGCTGGGGGATGTCAGAATGGAACATAGCCCTGCCAGAAAAGACTTGGGAGTACTGATGGATGGCAAGCTCGATATGAGCCAGCAGTGTGCTCTTGAAGCCCAGAAAGCCAATCATATCCTGGGCTGCATCAGAAGAAGTGTGGTCAGCAGGGTGAGGGAGGTGATCCTGCCCCTCTGTACTGGTGAGGCCTCACCTGGAATACTGAGTCCAGATGTGGAGTTCTCAATACAGGAGAGACATGGGCCTGTTGGAATGTCTCCAGAGGAGGGCCACAAAAATGATCCAAGGGATGGAACAACTCTCCTATGAGGACAGGCTGAGAGCTGAGGCTGTTTAGCCTGGAGAAGAGAAGGCTCTGGGGAGGTCTGCGAGCAGCCTTTCAGTAAATGTACAAAAGGGGGCTGTAAGAAGGAAGAGGACAGATTCTTTAGCAGGGTCTGTTGTGATAGGACAAGTGGCAATATTTTCAAACTGAAAGAGGGGAGATTTAAACTGGATATAAGGAAGATGTTTTTTACAAGAAGTGTGGTGAGGCATTGGCACAGGTTGTACAGAGAGCTGATGAATGCCCCATCCCTGGAGACACTCAAGGTCAGGCTGGACGGGGCTCTGAAAACCTGATGGAGGTGTTGGTGTCCCTGTTCATTGCAGGGGATTTGGACTAGATGGCCTTTAAAGGTCCCTTCCAACTCAAATGATTCTGCGCTTGCATGATTCTAAATGTCTCTAAGAGGTCAAACAAATATTACAAATTCCTCAATCCCATAACATCTTTGGTACGTTTGTTTTTCATTTATTCTTGAGACAAGGTGAAATTTCAATATTTTGGAATTTTCTGTAAAATGGAAATTTTAAGCTTTGACCCACTCAAGTCATCACTTTATGCTACAGTTTCATTTACAGCTATCGCTTTTCATCATCCTGCACTCTAGGGTCTGCCAAGTCTAGAATTTATGACTTATGTTCCCCTTCCCAGATGTCTGTTCCAATTCTATTGACAAAGGCTAAAAATTTGCAGGCTGTTTCTGGCTAATGAAACAGTGCAAAATTATTTGGAGAACAAAACTGAAGCTCTCAATGCAAACCAGCAGATTTATTTATGTGTTCATATAGGCACTTTGAAGTGAGCGGCTCCAACATGGAAATATTTTGCCAGTTACCAAGTTAAAGGGGAATGGGAAGAAAATTCTGTTATGATTTCAAGCAGTTATCTGAGAAGCTGTCAGGCTGGTTCGCACTGGCAGATTCTCCAGCTCCATGTCTGCAGTAGCTGTTTCCAGATATTACACTGCAATGTACCAAAAACTAAAAGTTTCTTCCTTACCTGCAATGCAAGCATCAGGCCTTGCCCCAAGCTATAAGCGTAAACATGTTCTGCTAAACACTAGTTTACTCAGAAAACCCTTGGAGCTTTTGTTTTCAATTTTGCAAAATACTCCATGTGGTTAATCAAGAAGTGCAACGAGTCAGCTGTTTATAATGCAAAAAAATTAGGGGTTCCCCTGCCCACACATTTTTAATTTCTTGTTTCACAGTCTGTCACTTGCTCTTTGTACAAAGCAGTTCCTGCTCTCACTTCTGTGTTTCGTTTCCATGTACTTTCAGCATTTCCCCTCTCTCAGAGAATTACAGAAACACATAAAATAGTGCAACCCTCCCCCTCATTTCAAGTATCCCTCCATGCCTCTGCTAGTCCTGTTCCTAAAATTGTCCAGGAGCAGGGATTCCCCTGTGGAACTTGGTAGCCTCACCCATGGCTTCATTGTGTTCCTTCTTGAAAAAAGTCCGGAGGAGGAATGCTTGATGTTTTTAAACATCCAGTGTTCTGGCAGTTCAGATCAACTTCTCTTCCTTTAGAATTTATTTACCTCATCTTTATAGCTGTTTTTCAACTATTTGCAGACATTTTCATACCTGTGTTCAGTTCCCTTTTCCCTAAACAATGTCAGTGATTGCCTGCAGGTTGTGGACTTCTGTAGTCAGAAACAGAGATCAAAGTCTAGGTGGAGGCAGGACACTAGCGTTCAGATGCAATGACCAAGGAGAAAAGCTCTGTGCAGGCCCTGATGGTGGGATCTCTGACCTCATCTCAGAGACTCAAAATGATGGAACCTCCACAGCCAGCCTCCTCAGTACTTCACTTTCTCTGTTATTGGATAGGTTTCCATGACGGATTTTCGCTGCCAACACTTAATCTCAGTAAATGTTGCCCTTTCTACTGTGAATGCAAAGAACTCGTTTTTCCTTTCCTTTGCAGCAGCCTATGAAATATTTAAAGACCTGCTCTCAGTGCTAGAGTTTTTCCTTGCTGACCTCAACCACTTCCATTTTCTCCTCTTGATTTTCTGACAGTCTGTGTTGTACTTTCAAAGCAGCACTCCCACTACACATTAATCTAGCTCAGGCTTTATTAATGATAAGCAGAAGAGAATTCTTTAATGTCTCTTTACCTACATGCCAGCTCCTCTTTACAACATAAAATCCTTAACTCATGTCCACCTTCTTATTCACTTTTATTTCCACATCCTTTGCAGAGAACTGGGCTGACATCCACAGCCAACCTTGTCTTTGCACCATTGGCTATCCCTGCCTAAAAACAAAATTCTGCACTTGTCCTTTATTGTGCTTTTAAGATGCTTCCTTAATTGTTGCTGTCATGCTGCACCTCACTGCATGCTCCCAAATTTGACATCTTGGAGTACAACAAATACATCATCTACTCACATACCTTCTCATCACCCTAGTTTTAATGAAGAGATTAAATAGTTTCAGGCCCAAATTAGAGCCCTAAAAAACATTTTCCTTCTAATTTGGCTGAATGGTTTCTGAGCAGTGTTGCATCTACATTTGCCTTACAGAAGTCTCATCCAAACCATACTTCTATTGCTTGATTATAAAAGTATCAAAGTCCCCTTACTGTCAAGATAATTGGCATCCTCAGCCTACTCAAAGCCATACAGTCTGCTTGCTGCCTGTCAAGGAAGCCTATGTATCTTGAAAAACCTTATTCTGATATACTTAAATTACTTATTATTCACTGTGTGTTCTTCTAGATAGCCACAAGTAGTCCTCTAAGGATTGAAGTTCAGTTGCATGTTCTGGTGTTCCTTTGATCCTCTTTTCCCTGCCCCCTTACTAAAATTGAGCATGGCATTTGTTCTCCCTATGAGCAGTCCTTTTGAAGATCTAAAAGAGAAAATCTGGCTTGAGCCACGTTCGGATGATCTGAAAATGGTTGCTTTTTCTAAGTACTCCTGGCTTGTTTTTCTGAATTCTGCTCTGAATATGTAACTTATCTCACTATATTTACTGTCTGATTGCTACGAGACTTTTCAGTGAAGACTGAAGTACAAAAGAAAGACACTCATCTCAATGTCATCTATTATCTTTCCTATCTGTGAAGGAGGAAATCAACATTTTCCTTTACTTTCTCTCTACCAGTGATGTTGTCATAGAATTATTTCCTATTATATTTCAGGACACATTATGCCTCTCCTTTTTTGATCTTGTCCTCATATTTGTGCTGCTCTATTCGAGTGATGCTTAATGATCTGATCTATATTCCATTTTTTCTGTGAACTCTCTTTTTTGTTTAAAGCCAACTAAGAAACAGTGATTTAGCACAGTGAGTCTCTTACTGCACCTCTTGCCTCTCGCCTAGACCAACTTGTGCTTTTGTGGTCATCTACACTACGTAATTCCTACAAAGTCATCTATCCATCAGAGCCTTCAGTAACGAATTCTACTGAGCTTATTGAAATCCACCTACATCGCATCTATTGTTTTTAGCTTGCTTTTCCCTTCACAAGCCACAGAATTTGTAATTTCATGGTCATTTCAGAGGCTCTCTAACCTTTTCGTCTTTGTATCTTGCCATGGTCTAATCAATCTGGTGCACGGTTCCTGAATTTCACCTTTCTGCATAGTTTGATGAAAAGATAAATTCATATTTCCAAGATGTGCTTCCCTGTGCAAGATGATGTAAAGATGAATATGACCTTTTATTTATTTAAATATTTACTTATTATATTAATTGGTAGGGTTTTTTAATTACTCTTTTTTCCTATAATGTGTTTCCTCCACTGGACATGCCAGGGGCTGTTATTAGTTAGATGAATTTGAAGCTACTCAGTGAGTTTCAGAATCTTTTCTAGTATAATTAGGGTATCTTAGAAGCTTTTGGTTAAAAGGTAATTAAAATGCAAAAGCTATTCTTTCCTCAGTTAAATCAAGGCTTCTTTTTTAGATAAGCAAACAGTGAAGCTACAAGAATGTTAATCAATTTGGGATATGAAGAACAAAGACCTTCTCTCTCTCTCCTGAAATTCTACCCTCCCACTTAATTAAAAAATAGCCTCCCATGTAATGAGAAAAAAAAAGGGGAGTGGGAGCAGAAGTAGCAAGAACTGGAGAAGAAACTGCACCAAAACGGAAGGTCTGATGTGACATTTTCTTCTTCATTCTGGAGAGCAATTGGATCTGTGGGTGGGCAGGTGAGTGCAGTGTGTTCTCAAACCCTGAGTGCTGGAGAGGGTGAGGCCACCCCTGCCAAGGCCCTGGGGTGAAGAGAGTGGGTGGGATGGGGACAGGGAGGACCATAGCCCTGAACACAGTACGGAGTGATGAGGAAGGAAGGGGGCCTTTCATCACAGAGCAATGTCATGCTCCTGGTCAGAAATGAAAGGCGTAGGAAGAGTGCCAGGACCCTGATACTACTACCCTGGACCTTACTAGGAGGAGGGAAGAGAGAAATGTGCAAAAGAATCTGCTTTCTACAAGGCCCTTGAATTACAGCACTGAGGAAACTCTCAAGCTCTCTTAAAAATAAAGGAATGAAAGAAAACAGAATATAGAGGCTTGACAGGTTGGAAAAAGATGGAGATGAACAACAATTAAGAGAGAGAGCTGTGGGAGCTCTTAAAGACAGGACAGCTCTAATAACCCTGAGAGCTATTAAAACTTGTGATTGCCAACAAGGAGCTAAATCCAACCAACTGCAGTAAAAGGTAATGTTTTTCTCCTCCTTCCCCTTCTCTCACATGTCCAGCCTGATGGAGTGATGGTACTTGGAATGACTGTTTTGCTTACTATTGAATGCTCCTGGGGCTCCAGGGGTGCATGTTCCTGGAGCTGAGTTTCAGGCATTTCACGAGAAGGACCATCTCCTTGAAATCAGCAGCAGTGCAACTAATAACTGAACAGCTGCTTAGGAAAAAAATCAGCAAGGGAAGCTGCTGGAGCACTTCTGATGATTATGAAGGTGATGCTTTGTCACCTCACCTTGATTCTCCTTGGGGAGCTCTCTTCTCTGCCTGTGTGGGTTTCTCTGTTCTTTAGTGAATGTCAATTTTAATCCAGCAAAAAAATGGTCTCCTGCTCTCCAGGAAAAGAGAGAGAAAATGAAATTTTCAGCCCCATCATTATGCAAAACCCTTCAGCAGAGTCTCAAAAAAACAAAAGCAAAAGCATGATTCAGCATCCCTGGGGCAAACAGACACATTAACACATTTTGTACACTCTGGGCTATTTCTCAGCTAGCATTCCACCCACGGTAGATACAAAACATTATTTATTTCAAAGATGCTTTCCCGTGAAGTAAAGAAAATCCCTCAGAGAATTACACAGGATTGAATAATGTCCAAAATACATGTGTTTAAATGAAAATAATAATTCCTTCTGAAATCTGCAACTCTACAAATTGTTCTCAATATGCAGAACAGACGGGGACTTTTCAACAGTAAATCTGGAAACAGGAAATTTATTTAAAACCAATAAGTTCCATGGCCAATTGTACTACTTACTACCAAAAAAAGTTTCCCTTACAAAAAAAATGTCAGGTTCACCCAACACACATTTGTATAAGGGTCAATTTGCCTCAAGTACCTAGGAGCAAAATTGGTTTACTACTGGCTACTGCATACCCTGAGAAACTCTTTACAATATTGCTGTGCCCACCGATAAATACTTTCACATAGTTTAAAGCATACTTGAATGAAAAAGTTAAGGATCTCCACAGTACATTTGAATTCCTGAATGAATATTCTTTTAAATAAGGGCATTTGTATTAAAAGGACAGAAAAGCCCACCTATATCTCATATTCAGACTTTTTATATTAAGTTAAGTATATATCCAATTAGGTTAGGTATATATCCAACACATGACAAGTAGTTGAGCCAGGGATGATTTATCATCGTCATTCTCTTTCCCAATGCTACGCTGCCTTTCATAATTTGTTTCTTCCGTGGCTGAATCCTTTTTGGCTCAGTAACATTAAAAGCAGAAAGGAATGAAGAAAGCACCATCTTTCAGAAATACTAGGCCGGTGCATTAGGTTTTTCAAATGTCTTATCCTCTGGGAGATGATGTTTCTCAGCAGGGACTGCTAGGATGGGAACATACCAATACATTCCTCATCTTACTGAAGATGCTAGTATGGTCCTTCGGTCTGTGCTGATGCAGTAAGTGTTAAGACGGGACATTTAATGAAGCTGTGAAATGATTAAACACTACAGCTCATAATGAGATAAGATATCTTCAGGATAGGTAATTTTGTAGTCACCCCCTACAGGCTCTGCAGATGACAAAATAAGTAGCAGAAATAAAGAATTAACATCAGAAACAGTATTTTGCTTCAGGCTTTTCAATTCACATCCATTACTGTTTTAGGTTACTGTTGATCTGGTAGTCTTCCAAAAAAATGGACTGCATTATCTTTCTTGCAATGAAGCAAGTCCAGAAGGGCTTCACTGAGGCAAGTGAGCTCAGGGCTGTGCTGGGAAAAGCCAGCAGCCCCCAGTGCTACATAAAGTAACTGTAGTGGCCAGAGGAGGTCCAGTGGTGCATTTTAGGGACTGCCCAAGCACAGGGGTCTGCATCTAGGAGGTACCTGTAAGAGCCTTGTAACCTGGGTTACAAGTCTTCAGTTGTCTCATGACATATTTAAGCAGGTGTTTTCTCTACCAAAGAATCACCTTGCACACTCTTGTCCTCTGTTGGCATTTGAGAAGGAGAAAGCCTGGATATTCTGTTCTCCTTTCTTCTTTGAATTTTTTAAATAATGGAAAGACTACCCCTAAAAGCCACAGAACAGGAGTCTTAGAAAAAAAGTGCACTGCAGGCAAGAAATCAGCTTCACTATGTGATCTCTGGTAGACACAGGCACCATGAGCCAGGATGTCAGGATGTGGCTCGGTTGTATGTTTCTTTCTGATTGCAGAGACCAAAGCATTTGTCAGCTGTTACATTCCCAGAACCTAGAGAGGGAAAAGGTGATGAATGGATAAAAGGAAGGAGATTTCTCAGTTGGAGTTTTATTCTGATATTCTTTCTTTCTCACATCTGCTGCAATAATGATTTTTGAGTTTTAGGTTTTCTTTCAGATCTGTTTTCTGCTGCGAAAGTGACTTAGTAATGGGGAATGATTTAGTGTGTGGGGAATTTCAGGCAGCTCTTACTTAGTGGACACTGGTTTAGTTTGTAGTGATGTGATATTGTTTTCTGTTCACACTCTGTGAACATCAAATAAAAGCATTTAACAAACCAATGGTCTCACAGCAGCACCTCTGCATTACATTTCAGGTTTGCTCTACCTTAGGTGGTAGCATTTTGACCATACCACACTTGATATTGATGTTCTCTGTGTAGAAAGGATATACCACCAGGATTAAGAAAAAAATAGCTCATTAAATAAAACCAAACTTCACATCCTGGTGTGAAGCACACTTCCTATTATGAGAACCTGCTTAAATTCTAACCTTTCAGAAAATTTATACCACTTCCAGAGATTGTCGTCTAGATCAAGCAGGGCACTACCTGACTTTTGATGCTATACCACCATGACCTTCCCTGATAGCCTCAACAGGAAAAAAGGGTGATTTTTTTTGTGATACGTGGTACAGCTTCAGTATGATTGATGTCCTGTGTTTGTCAAGATGGCGTACATCGCAAAGAGCAGAGTATTACATGGCCTTATTGTCTGTAGGGTCGTTGCTTCTGAAATTGCTTGTCTGAAAGACATTACAAGAGAGCATTGGCCATTGCCTGTAAGACTACTTCATGTTACCCATAGCCTTAGAACTGGCATTGCAGTGATGATACACCTCACATAACAAGATAAGTCCAAGGTAGGTGGGCACTCACATGCTTTGGGAGAAATGTAAAATATTTTCAGTCATGGTGGCCCTGCCTGTGGCAGTGGGGTTGGAACCTTCCAACCCAAGACATTCTATGATTCTATGATTCTATGACTAAGTGAAAGTGTACTCATTGCACGTGAAGAAAACAGCTGAGAATGATCGTATTCTTGGCATGGTGACACCTTGCAGCTATCTCACAGTACCGAACTTGTGGACACCACAGCTCTCCTCTCACAGTGGTAACAATGGGATAAAGGCTCAAAGTCATGAGAGTTCCTGTTGCATGGTTTGGGACAAGAACATGGCACATGTGGAAAGGCGGTCCACTGTTTTTACCTGCTATAAAGTTATATTGCTATTTTGATGCTCTCTCCTCCTCTCCCTCTCCCTCTCCTTCTCCCTTTCCTTCTCCCTCTTTCTCTCCTCTGCCTTTCCCCTTTCCCCTCTCCCTCCCTTTCCCTCCCCTCTCCTTTCATTTTCTTTAGCTGAAAATCTTGTGGCAGCAAAGCTGGCCAGTGTTACTGCGCCATCTCCCCCAAGGCAGTAGTGGTATCTTGAAGTCCTGCGTGTAGCCTATGAGCAATGGTTTTGATTGTTCTCACAGGACCACATCAGTGGCTGGCCCCACATAACCCATCTGGAATGGCGTTTGCATGTGACCTAGGTTCTCAAGCTGGATGCTGCCAGCAAGTAGAGGCCTTCAAGCCCAACTCTGCAGGTGACATACTGCTGCTCTGCAGCAGCTGCTGCCTGAAATGTGTTTCTAAATTAAGGAGCCTTCCGCCTTACTGAGCCTGCTTCAGGTGTGCCAATTCACAAAGCTCAGAGATCATCAGACAAGTCAGAAAGCCCTTAGGATTTGCTTGTGACTTAGTAACATTTGATATTTTCCCCCTGTATTCTTTTTGAACTATAAGGCTTTGCTTCAACTGAAAATCTTAACCAGCCCATTCTGAGCTGTTATCACTGTCCCTTTAACTGATGGACCCAAAGGAAACCATCTAACTGCACACCACGCTGCCAGTCCATTTCCTGAACACAATGTGCGTTCTTGTGAGGATGACTTCTATAAAACTCACTGTCCTAATTAGTAAGTACACATGAAATAGAGGAGGGGGAAAGAGGCTAAAATGTGACTCATGCAAGGAAACTTTACATGCATTTTTTTTTAATTCATGCAAAAATAATACACACAAAAATCAAACTGGATATAAAGCTTGCCATACGAGATTAAGGGCTCAAAAATTTAATAATTTTTTTTTCTCTTGTCATTTCTTTGACAACTGTGCTGTATACTCTACACACATATACACTCAAACCTTGCCTGTCACCAGTAACCCAGGTTCAGGTTACTGGGAGTATTTGTTTTACTCATATTTCTCCTCATTTTACTCACTAAGGAAGCATCCACACGGGCGCTGCAGAGGAAACACCTTTTAAATAACCTATCTGTAATTCCACCAGCATTTTCTGTGCTACCATCAAAGATGACAGTCCACGCTGGTGTTGCTTTGTCTTTCTGTTATCTGTACTCAGAGAACACACATTTTTTTCCTGTAGCAGAGATCTATACTAAGATTTGATTCCACTGGTTTGTGACAGACTTGACTTCCTATATACAAGGTAGGAGATTAGAAGACCTATACATTTGGTTCCCACTTTCTTTTTCTAGTGATGGCTTGCCTCACTGGCTTACATTATAATGTCTTTCCAACAAAGAACAATTCCTACTGTGCACAGTGCCCAGTGGAGTGATGAACTCATCTATGCTGGGTCTGTTATTTCCACTGCGATATAGGATTCCTGGACCACTGCGTAAAGAGAGTGAGAGCAGGAGCAAAAGAAGTCACAAAAATCAATGTTTCATTTGTTAACACAGAAAACCATGAAACACCATCACCATTTTCTGTGTTCCTATCCAAATGTACTGCAGGTTTAGTATGCTGCAGTTTTTTCTCCTTCACACAAATGACCCAAAGAAGCTCTTTCAGACATAAATAAAACAAGCCCAGTTACTAATGGGCAAGGATAAGAAAAATGCCAGCACATTAAAGAGATGAACTAATCATTTGGGAACTGTGTGTTGACAGCTGAATTAAAAAATAAAACACCCCAAGGAATTATCAGCAGAAACTACCCATTTGATTATGCAGCTGTGTCACTCTACAGGCAGAGGCACCTCATTGATGATTTCAGCACCAGCAGCAGGGTGACCTCAGCACAGATGGATGTGCTCTACTCACCTAAACCCTTGCACTGTTTAACTGACTGACTACTGAGTCTGCAGCAACACAGGATCCAGCTAGCTAGATGGTTGTATATAGGATGTCATATAATAGCTCAGACCATACTGTAGCTTATGTCTGTCCCCCATCAGTTATGCAATAGCTATTGGGACTGAAGCCCACCCTCTGATTTTGATGCAATTGAGCTGAAGCATAAAGGTCTGCACTAGTTTCAGCACCATACAACACAGTGGTAAGATACCTGAGCTAGCTTGGAGGCCAAGAGCAGCCATGAGAAGGCACATCCAACTACTCAAGTATTGACAAAGCTGCCCCAGTCTGGGTTCCATCCTTCTTCGGCTGCTGTGCCAACAGCATGTAGGTTCAGAGCTAGCTGGAGGATATAGAACTTCGCTGGCTCCAGTGCCTGCACCCAGTAGGTACTGCTGAGTATTTTAACCACACAGATCTGTGTCCTTTCTTTATTAGAGAGTTAACGCAGGATTTTTATGTGATAATTTCTACACACCACCCAAATACTACACTGCTTTTTCTTTTTTGCTTTCTTTGATACTTAAGAATAGTGTGACCAAAAAGAGCCAGATTTACAGTCTTAGTTATATGCACAGGTCCAGCCACAATATGAATAATTTTTTTCAGCTAAAGGCTGTTCATTTGTGCTTTCTCCAGCAGCACAGTCTGCTTGTGTTAGTAAACACCTATTTCTTGCTTGTCACCATCAAATGAGGAAAACCTGAAGAATTCTGAGGAATGAAAATTCATTCATGATATCCAAGTGGCACTGGTGAGGTCCCCTCCATACAGTAAGGAGCAATTCCTGTATGAAACGGTTCAGCTCAGACTTAGCTCATACTAAATGTGCGAGGAAGATAATTACATAAATGGAACACTGGAGCAGGAGACATAGAAGGAGCATTGGTGCACCTTGCTGAAAGGTCATGCAAGAAATCAATGGCAGAGGGAAAAATTAAACCAGGGATAATCTGTCATGGCTGATTTCTCCCCTCAAAGCCATTCCAAGTGACATTCAGCAACACTTAACATTGATTTATAGAAGTGGAGGATGCAGAGACCTAGTCCCTGCATCTCTTTCCAGTTACCAGCTTCAGATTATCCTGCTGATATGCTTTTGTTGCCTAAAGGATAGATTATTTTAAAATTCTTTTTATTTCAGTACGTTTTCCAGTAGAGAGGTTGTTATATAGGGCTATGATAATCTCTGCCTGTAGAGCTCATCCTTTTTAACTGTCTGGTAAAAATGAATCCACAAAGGGAGGCCTTGCTCATATTAGTAAAAATGTTTTAGAACAGACCAGGCATAACTTAATCTTTCATACAAAGGACTGGATTGCATTTTCCTGTGCATGGTACAAAGGGAGCACGGTATTATCCTAGCAGGTCTTCTAGATCAGTCACAATCCACACTATAGTTTCACAGCCCTTTGAAATTTCTGTCTCACCACTGATCCACTTATTCAGACTTAGCTTTATCTTTTTTCAATGTATTTTTTCTTCAGCAGGTTTTTATGTTTGACCTCACCAATATTTTTAGGACTCCTGAACCATAGAATCACAGACTCATAGAATGGTTTGGGTTGGGAGGGACCTTTAAGATCACCTAGTTCCAACCCTTCTGCTATAGGCAGGGATGCCTCCCACTAGACCAAGTTGCTCAAAGCCCTATCCAGTCTGGCCATGAACTCCCTATCCATATTGAGGTGAATCTGTCATGATGCAGACTGACAGCTGGACAGAAGGTAGAGCAGGTGGCTCTTCAGACCCTAGCAGTGCCACCTCAGATATGCAAAACCCTTATCCACGGATTCTTCTTATTCATGGGTAGTATCCAGCTAGTCTTCTTACAGTGTACACCTCTCTTCTACTGTCTCATAACTATGACTCCTTGTGTATCAGCTGTTTTTCATCAGCTGAAGGACTTCTACAGAGAAGCATGCACATCGTCCAAATCTGACTCCAATGTTTTCTAAGTTGGCCTTTACCTCCTGATCCAAATTTTCTTTGTAGACATTAATGACATTTTATGGTCATAAGCTACTCCACTTTCTTGGCCCTGCCAACCAACCTTTTCAGTGTGCTATTTGTTCTAATGGCAACTCAAGGTGCCAAACACATAGGGACTGGTTTTAAAGGTCTGCTAAATCTAACCTTGAACACATTTTTTATGTTGTTTTGTTTGCAGAATCTGTTTGATTTTTTATTTTTGCTACTGCTTGGCAGTAACTGACATCCTTGTCAAATCCTTTCTCACCTACGACAACAGTAACAGGTCACAGCAGATGCCATGAGAATCTGATTTTGAAATGGTTTATCTCCATTTGCTGTTTAATTCCTCCCACCTTCTCCACCCTCTTTATCCGAAGCATTTCATTTATTTCATTGCTCTTCTACACATTCGTCACACCAAGTCAGCTTTCTCATTTGAGGTCTTACAGCAATCTGATGCAGGGACCTGATTCCTCCGTGTCTCACAGAGCAGAGTCATGTATCACTTCATCCTACAAAGCCCATATTTGTACAGGACTATGAACACATTTTGCATTTGCAACGTGCTGATCTGAGTGCTATGAATGTCCTTCATTATTGATATGACCATATCACTTGTTCAACATACCCTGGGATGACTACAGGCCTTTTTCCAGCAAGGACTTTTTAAATTTTTTTACAATGATGCATATGCCAGCAGACCACTGCGTGCTGCTGAATGTTGATGGAAAACTCTCCTTGGGGCTCTTCCTCTTTCTTTATCTGCAACTTCTCAATAAAATTGGTAACAGCTGTTGCTTTCTTATCAATCATTATTCCTGATAGCATATTCAATCATTCTTTGTCTTCTGTGGACCACCAGTTTTGGATCTGCATTATTTTGTCCATACATTTCTCATACTGCAGTGGTTTAAGAAACCCCACAGGGAGGTGACGTGCTTTTCAAACCGAGGATTTTAAAAACGAAGGCGAAGACTTGCAATGCCCACTGGGTGGCTCCAGACACTGAACCTTGCTCCTCTGACTCTGCCTACACAGGACTATACCAACTCTGCAGAATCTCGTGGTAAGTGCTGACAACCAGGAACAAGAACAGGGTAGGGCCTGGACTAAGCAAACTGATGATGCTCTAGATAGATGAATTATTAAGTAGTTATTAATGACTATTTGCATCACAGCAGTGCACAGTAGTTCTGTGGAGGATGCCTGTGCGGGAAGGAGCATTAAGGGCTTAAAATCTACCCACTGTACTTGAGACGCTTAACTGAGGCAGCCATGCTTAGGGGAAGAGATGGGCTTATACAGGCTGTGAGGTGAGGTTCTTTCCTCACTGAGTGAAAAGGAGGTGGTGATGTAAATGGAGATGTCTTATTTAAACTCCTGCAGTTACACAGGTTAAGTCCAAGCCTTTGGAGAAGGGAGTTACTGAGGGCCAAAGCCCTCAGTAGGTGTGTCTTCCCTGGCCCTGTGAGCACGTCTGTGTGAGTGCATGTGTATGTTGTGTGTCCCAGCCTTGCCATACACAGTACATAAAAAGAGGTTTGGGAGAGCAAAAGAAAGTTCTCCAGTTTAAGGTGAACACAGACTAAATAATCACTGTGAAGCACCAACACAAAATCAGCTGGGGCTGCTGCCTAACCCTGTGCCTGCTCTTTGTAAAGAGCACTGCAGCTTTCTCATCTTTTTCACAATTGTTCATGCATATGTAAACCTCAGGCAAACATGTCTTTCTGATACAGAACTAACTTGATTTCGGTATTTTCCAGACACTAAGTGCCTTATAGACTTCCAACTAACTGTCTGGAAGGAGCTGTTGAACTAAGCTCCATTTACAAGAAAGCCAACCAGTTACCCAAGTCCAGAAAAGATAAACCTAACCCTAACAAGGAAATAAATGGAGGCTAGTCTCTTCTGCTTTATTCGGGGGAACAATCCCATGTGACCTATGATAAAGACTTAATTCAGATATAATGAAGTCAACAATTTCTACGTTTTATGCTATTGTACAGTTTACTACTTCAGGAAACCCCTGTCAGTTTTACTAGACTTAAAAGAAGCATGAAAATCTTAGATGTCTTGGCACACAGGAGTGTGGTGATGCAGTACATACAGTAATTAAATGAAGAGACTTCCCCATCTTAAAAACAGCATCACACAGACAGTCATTTGAAACTTTCAGCTTCATAAGGCTAAGGCCAAAGAGACACCCAGATTTTGCACTTGAAGTGTCTTCTGTAGGGTCTCATCTATTATGGCAAAAGAAACCCTGACTTGGGAACTTGTAGCTTCCATTTTACTGAATTATTGAAATTTTTTTTTGCTTTTCTTGCTACATCTTGTCAAGAGATTAGAACCCAAGAGACAGTCATGGAGCTGTGTCAGTAGAGGGTTGGGGGATGAGGGAAAGGCCGTGCCCCAGAGGGTGGTGGGCATGGCGCAGCTCCCCAGGGCGGTAGGCACAGCCCAATCTGCTAGAGCTCAGGGAGTGTTTGGGCACCACTCTCACACACAGGGTTTGGATTTTAGGTGGTGCTGTGTGGAGCTGGGGATTGGACTCAATCATCCTTGTGAGTCCCTTCCAACTTGGGATATTCTATATTCCTATGACTTTAAGAGATGGTAACTGCCCCTTTTACAAGGGACTGTACCATGTGATCTACTGTATTAGAAGTTTCAACATATGGAAATTAATGCTGATTAGCAGTGTTAGTTTGACTAAAAAGGTTGTTCACAGAAAACTGCTTCTGTCCAGAGCAGACTTTAAGCCTAAATTTGACTTTCTTCTTGAGGAACATGTAGTTTAATCTATAACATACAGACATGGATAAAGTGTTAGAAACATATGAGGTGGGAATTCCTTGATATGCAGTGGTGGATGTTTGGAATTTTTTCTACATCTTTTCTTCTGCTAGACTGGACGTATGGGTGTCTTTACTGAGGTCCGTATTTGAGGAGAGCAGACATAGCTGGAGTGGTGGGAGTCTGTGCTCGTATTGAACTGTCACTTTTTGTCCTCTTTATGAAAGGCACAGGCATCACTAAATAATTACAAATTATCACTGCCTAGGAGTAGCGTGATATCCTTACATTCACATTCAGGTAACCAGCACTTAAATGACTGTTACAGATTCGGCATGCCATTCGGCTATTTTAAGTATGAGCTGAGTTTCAGATCCAAAGCAATAAGCTGTGTTACTATTTTTTTTATTTTTATTTTTTGAAATGTCACATCTGAATATGTTATACCACATGTAAAAACCTCAAGCCCTTTGCCACCCAGCAGCTCTTAATTAATTTCTCTTCTGAGATCATCCTGCAAATTCTAAGGAATTCTCTAATTCCACTGCAGAGTAGGTTCCTTCAGAAATCTGAGACTTCCATTTGTTGAGGATTTTAGCCTGCCTTTGTTTTGTTCTCTATTTTCCTAAGAAATGTATCACATGTGAAAAGCATCCCAACAAAAGCTTTATGGGCGGTGAAGGATGTGCTGTTTTGGAAACCATAGTTCCCAGGAGTTGCTGAAATGGGAATCTGTGCATCTTCAGCATACAAACTCTGATGTTGATCAGACTTGGTGGACAACCAGACATAAGGTGTGGGGACAAAAAAGCCGCTCCTATTCAGAAAGCTTGATCTTCCCTCATAAGCAGAGCAGAATTTGAGAAGACTGCCTGGAGATGAGATATTTTTGTTATTTCACTCTTGGGGAGCTCTCCACTGCAACTGTTCGTACAGGCAGTATGCAGAGGCAGACCAAAGGCCAGTTAACAAGCTGCATCTGGCGTTTTAGTTAAACCCCAAAATGCTGAATAAACAATGTTCTCCCTACAACTGAACTTCTACTCCAGCTGCTATTGATGTGGAAGTTGCAAGCATTCATGCTCACATGGACCATGCACTGGGAGGCACACTGTTCTCTGCAACAGCACACTATTCTGCAACTGTTCATATCTCCCTGGAGTCTGACTGCAGGGAAACAAGTTAGACCTTTCCAAGAAGACTGTTTTGCCTTCTCATGTTCTGGCTTGCACCTCCAGCTCTCAGGAAGGTCTGAGCAGCTGGTTCTGACATCAGATGATCCCTCTTTTGAAGGTCCTTCTTTTGAAGGTGTGCCCTCATGTCTGGCTTACACATGCTGTCTTTTTCTCTGTCACAAAAAGCCTATTAGTATCAGTTTCAAGAGATAAATAATTACAGCCGCAGTTCCCAGGCTGGGGCATGCTTCCCTTTTATCCTAGGAAAAAGCAGGAAAGAAACCCTGCCCTCAGAAAGAAATGAAGGAATGGACACCATGTGGAGGAGATAAACTGGCAAAGCTGCAGCAGCGATTATAAGCTCAGCTGAACCCTATGCTTGTATGTGCTGGACTCTGCAATTAGAAGGGATTTCAATGTAGATGTGAGCTAAAGCCGTGGTTCTGTGATACACTCATAGTCTGTTAGTAACAAAGAATAACAGGTGCCCATGGAGGCTTTGGATGCCCCCTCCTTTGAGGTGTTCAAGCCCATGCTGGATGGGGCTTTGAGTCAGCCTGGTCTAGTGGGGTGCATCCCTGCCGATAGTAGGGGGGTTGGAACTAGGTGATCTTAAAGGTCCCTTCAAACCCAAACCATTCTGTGATTCTAATAAGTACATTAAGGAAAAAAATAAATAAATAAATAATCCTGTGTCTCAAATAAAGGCTTTTCTTCCCAGAGTCTAGCCCAGCCTCTCAGTTAATACTCACATTTGAGCATTTACCAAGAAAGATTCCAGCATACTAAAGTAAGGAAAGAATAATTCTGCCAGTTTTGATAAGATTTGCTCCCATTTGGATATGCATCTATCCTGACTTGGACTTATGTCTAGAAGCTGGTAAATCAGGCGCAGCTTGAGTAACAGAGCATCAGAGAGCCTTGCACTTTTGCTCAAGAGAGATGACTGTAATCACTCTAATCCTTGCGCTGCTCACCCTCCTGGTGTGACTTTCTTGTCCCACAGTCTCTTCCACAGGCTCAAGAGATCTTTAAATACTTCCCAAATTTTTATAAGTATAGGAAAATGCAGCACAGCAGCACTCTGAGATGTGAGCTGCTGGGCAGGTGGCAGTTTCAGCTTGTATGTACCACTTGCCCACATCAGCAAGTCTCCAGCAACCAGTAAGCAACTGTTTGTCCTAAGAAAGAGCTTGTAACCAATGGACCAAAGCACAGACCATCCTCTGCTACGTTGGCATGTAGAAGCCCTACAAAGGGCTTCTCCTTCACAAAGGATCGCTGAACAGAACCCTTCTCCTGGAGCTGGCACAGCCATGGTTTACCACCAGCATGCAAGTGAGTGAAACACTCCACCAACCCATAGGGTGTTTTCAAATGTTAGGAGCTGCATGTGCAATATGCTGGTTTACTCATGGTTTAGTTCTGTGACTTCCTTTTCTCCAGGAGCATGACAGGTCCATTCCTGGTGCCTCAAACTCAAACTGGTATCTGCTGTTAAGTGAGGAGACATGTTCTTACAGAGCATTTCATGTTGGTGTGTTAGACAAAAGTTTTAGAGCAATGAAAACTCTACACCTTTTGTAGTAAATACAGGCCGCCAGCACATACTATAATGTAATCTAGTAAAACAAAATAGTTTTGGGAGCCTTTCAAATGCTGTGAGGGAACAGCAGGCTGTGGGTGGGCTGCTCTGCTCTATGAATGCTGCCTGTTAATACCCAGATGTCGAATGCCAACTTTCCATTCACCGCTGCAAAATAACAGACTGTCATGCGGTAAAAATAGCCATGGGAGGTATGCAGTACATTCCAGTGCCTGTTTCACCTACAACACACCACTGAGAATGTGTCTGTGTAAGTTCACTGGGCATCTATGTTACTGCTATCCCAAAAAACAGGTTTTATGTCCATGGCTGAAAAAACTGTTTGGATGTGGTGCTCAGGGACCGGATTTAGTGGAGGGTTGTTAGAGTTAGAGTAGTATGGTTAGGCTGCAATTGGACTTGATGATCTTTAAGGTCTTTTCCAACCTGAGCAGTTCTGTGATTCTATGATTCTATGAGGAAGAACTCATAGATTGTGAGGGTACAGAGCACTGCAACAGGCTGCCCAGACAGGTTGTGGAGTCTCCTTCTCTGGAGATATTCAGGACATGCCTGGGTGCCTTCCTGTGTGACCTACTGTAGGGAACCTGCTTTAGCAGGGGGTTGGACTGGAGAATCTCTTGGAGGTCCCTTCCAATCCCTACTTGTGTGATTCTGTGATGAAAGGAAGGGAAGGTGGTTCTTGTTCACTTGTTGCTCCTTTGGTAGCATTTATTCAAAATCTAATGTAACTGCAGAAAGCTGAAGATAATTTTCTCACTCTCCAACAATGGGAAAGAAACACAGGAGTGTCTGCTTTCCTCTACCGCTGACCCAGGTTCTTTGTGAGAACAAGGAAAACTAAATTAGTTTCAGAACTTCTCTGTGACTCAGGACAGTTTATGCCAACAGATATTTCAAGTATATGTCCAGCTCTGATCTGCCATTTTTATAATGGTACCACCTATCTTGCAGCCAGGTTTCATGCACTTGATGCTGCATTAATGCCTTTCCCTTTACCTTCCACTTACTTAAGACTCAATCAATGTTGAATAAGAATCTAGTTTTCCTGTTAAGTCCACTAGCCATACCACTTGAAAAAGAAGAAAAGAAATCAAGACAGAATACCACCATTTCCTCACGAGGCAGCACAAGTCTTACTCTGATGACTCAAGTTGGACAAGCATGAGTGCCGGGAGTCCAGGGCAAAACTTGCTTTAACTCTGCTTATTCTTCTATTCTCACTTTGAATTCTTGGATGCAAATACTGCTTCTAGTGTCCATAGGCTTCAAAATTCTAAACATAAAGAGCTAATCATAACTATCAAAGGATCATTGTCTGCAATCCACTGATAGATGTTTCCTGTGACTACATCTTAATCTTTTACTTTTGAACTTGTACCTTCATCTTGACTTCTGAATGCACTTGTAGGTAATTATCAGCATAACTGCATGATATAATTTCATTATCAAGTTCTTTACTGTGGGCTATTCTGCTTTATTTCTGTTTTTATGGTGCTGGCATTTTTTTCTGTCACTTGTTATGAAGAAATGCTGGATAATGGAGACTTTCTTCTTCCAAACACTTTTACAGATGAGGAAGCTCATTAAATCATTATACTTACTTGTGTAAGTTTACTCATATGTGCATATCCTCGCAGGCTCCAAGCTGAAGTATGTGCTTTTTCGTATCATGATAACAGGGAAGTCTAATAAACAAACAGCAGTCTGTACATTCATGCATTTTTGTTGCCCCAGTTAAAATTAAACAAACAGAAGAGAACATTAGCTAACTACATTAGCTTAAGACTAAACATTAAAAGCACGTATATATCCAACAGAAGATCATTTTTTTTTAGTATGCAAGACGCATAGAATGAGCCAGAAAAAGCAATACTGCTTTTTTTACTGCAGAAAAGCATCTCTGCTGTATTCAAGGCCTTCAAGTCCATACACAAATCCATAGCCAGTTCTACTGTTGCCCTAAGGCAGAGATATTTGGTACTTCCAGATTACTCAGTCCTACATGGGTCTGTGTCCTCATTGCTGAATGTTACTCTTGTTACTCTGGCCTCAAACACTATCTCATTCAGTTTTCTACTCTAAGTATTGCAGCTCACTCAGCTTGGCAGACCTACTGCTTATGGTTTATCATATAAAGATTGGTATTTCTCTTGTGCCATTGATGTTTGTGTAGCAAATTTAGAGATGTGAGAAAGGTAGCTTCCTAAGCACTTCAGCATAAGCAGGGGAAATTGTGCTTTCTGAGATTAGGATGGGTTGCTCTTCTGCAAGAGGAAGGGGGTGGCTGCAAGTTCCCCCTTGTTAATGCAGGGCATGGTTGCTGGTTACCAGAAGAGGATGGACATTGGCTTCAATGAGAAAGCCTCACACTGCTCTCAGAGCAAGTGCAAAAACTTTGCATGTTTTCCAGAAGAGATGAACCCTAAATGTGGTGTGCAAGAAGCAAGCAAATGCTTTCAAGATGAGTTCATTCTGCTTCAGCCCTCCAGATAACATACCTGACATCTTCTTACATCTCCTACTGGCCTTTTCTTTCTCAGCCTATCTTTATGGTCTGTGTTTTGAAGGGTCATGTTGTCACAGATGTAAACTGGAATTAAATTAATGACTTGAATCTCTACTGTCCTATCTCTAAAGTTCAGGTGTATTACTGGGTTATCAAAATCAAAATAGATTTTACTTTCTTTGGAGTTCCCTTGGAAAGATGCCAGGGAATTTCAGCTTGCTAGCAAGGCTGTCAAACAAATGTCCTTTCAAATTAGTGGTAACATGCTGACCTGTCATTTGTGGCCACAGCTGAGAGCTCCATTACTTCCAAATATTTAATGATTTTATTTCATGTTTGCAGTTAAAGAATATAAAAACACAAACCACAGGGACAAGAGTTTTGTTTGACTTACTTCCTATTCTTGCAATTAACGAAGTAAAGCTTACAAGCACACAAGTTTCATTGCCTTCAGTGGTGGTATTCATATAGCTGAAATTAAGTTCATGCTGAAGCGTTCCGTTGGATGGGGTCAGAGCACTTAGCACTTTGAAGCATTCACCACTATATGAAATATGTATTTTACTACTTACTTTTGAACTTCAGTCCATGTCTACTGCATTAATTTATGAAATAAAGGATCAGGCAGTGTATGAAACTTAAAAAAAATCTTGCCCTATGTTACCACAGATATAAAAGAATGATGCACATGCTCAGTTTCAATTAATAACAGGAGAGAGACTAGTAATATGAGTCAATTCTCACAGTCGTGCTAATCCATTACTTCCACAGTGTCATACAAACTCAGTGTGGATTTGCTCTGTGTATATTCCTAGAGAAACATCTGCAGGAATTTCTCCAAGAAATTTCACAAGAAACCTGGCATAAGAAAACAGAACTGACCAGATTCTAGTCTAATACTTGAACCCTTGGACTGCTGGTCCTATTTTCTTTCTTTTCTCACCTACATCTTTCAGCTGGTAGATTTGTAGAATCTGCGGCACCAAATCTGACCAACTTTCTACCAGTATTCTGCCAGCTGAAAAAACTCTAAATTCACACAGCCTAACTGGCAGAAGGAGCAGTCCTGGAATTCGTTTTGTGAGGGATAAGATCATTTTCCTTAAGAGCTTTACAATTCGTTGTTTGGAGTAAAACAAAGGGAAACACACAGACATTAAAAGAGAACAAACATTAATTTAGAGTGCAGTGGTGAACTGGTAAAAGGAAGACATTCTGAAGCCCAGACCTTGCTTAGGAAAGTTGTAGATATTTGATCTGATGATGGCATCTGCTGTTGCATTTTGAAAAGTCGTTTGCACAAAAGAAAAGTGAGTGCAAAAGAGTGCCGCCACTCTTCGAAGTCCTTTTGGCTGTAGGAGGTGTAAAGCAATGGAGAATCTCATAAGTGTTGACTGATCCATACAACTGCATCTGAAGGGGGAACTCAGCCCCCTTTTTAGCTCCCTCATGAAAAAAATCCGTCTGAGTCCATTCAACACAGATACTGCTATAACTCTAGTTTGCCAACCATGGAAGTCTTGGAGAATACATTTTGGGCTGTATGTCTGCCTGTCTCTTACAGCCTCCCTAGGCAGATGTTGTTAGCTGCCAACAGAGATGGGGATGGAGGCATGAGTTAGGGATATTTCTAGCCTTAACTGGAGAGACTATTCTTATGCAAAACAAAGGGAAACTGTCTCTACCTGTGTATATTTTCTTCCAGCTTTTTCACCTTCAGCTCATCCTCTTCTGACTGCTTCCTTCTGGCTTCTTCTTCTTCTGCAGAGCCAGCAGGAATTCCCTGCAGCAGCCATTTTTCCCGAAGAGCTTTTGACTATCAGGAAGAAAAACAAAAACTTTAGCAACAGACAGGAAAAAAACTATCTTAAGACTGAGAAGGAGCTACCTCTGCATCTAAATTTTAGATTGCTCCCACTGAATTACAAACTGCTTTGAGCAGTGAATTTTGGGGAATCTGTTAGGTGCTTATACACATTTAGTAGTATCGGTTTTACAGTATATATTGTGTTTACCATCAATTCCTTAATTTGAAATTATTTTTTGTTCCTATTAGAGACAAGAGTTTAATCCACCCAAATAAGCCAGTTCTGCAAGAACCTAAGTCTTTGGAAAAAAGCTTAGATCTCTCACAAATGATAAAACAAGCACTGGAAGGACTAAACTCATAAACATCTTAGAGCTTAAAAATAAAATAAAATAAATAAAGAGTGGTATGTTCTAAGTGTAGTGCATTTCATGAAAGATAAAATCACTCCACTGCTAAATTAATCAAACAGGTTTTTTTTATTTATATGAGAGATCTCTGTATACTTACTGACGCACACAGACACACAACATGTAAATCTATATATTCAAGCAAGCACACACATTATCTTTCAGCCAAAAACTGATTAAAACAAACAAATACAAGTCCTTCAGAAACAGTGGGTATACAAGGATGCAGCACTGCTACAGAAAATAGCGATAACTTATACCCTGGAAAAGAATTCTGGGGAGTTTTGCTGTGTTTTTCTACACCAAAAACATGGCAACAACCTCTCCTAGCCACTGTGTGGTCCAGCTGTGGCTCACCCCCAGGGAGATCAGCCATGGAGATGCACTGCTGCCAAGCAATCCTTTCAGCAGCCCATCAGCCTGCATGTCTTCGCCAAATCCATCCCAGGGGATGCTGACAGGACATGGCCTCATAGGGCTTACTCACTGAAAGAAAAATCAACAGCCCAAAGCTATGCTGGGCTTTGGGACTTGGCAAGAGGGGAATGGAGAGGTGGAAACACTGGTCAGCCAGGGAGCTGACAAACTAATCCTTGCTTTGGCCAGAGAGTGGAGCCTTGATTCTGAATTTCCAAAGTGGTTGGAAACGCTTGTTCAGAAGGCGTGTGAAAGTGTGCATCCTCTCCAGAGAAGTCTAAAAAACAAATCATCCGTTCAGAGGAATCAAATTTTAGAGGCTACCTGAATGTACACTGTCAGTATTTTCAATGAGATGTTTGTAGCTGGAAGAGAATCTGATTTTTGCAAACTACATACAAAGAGAATACGCTCACCACCAAAAGTAGGCTTCAAACCCAGCCCAAAATAGAAAGCTTTTTGACATGAGAGACTGAGCTTAGTTAGTTCTTCAGTGTATATATAGATATAGTATCTATGCACAAGCTATTCTTGTCTCTGCATGGCCTATTTGACATCAAGCAATTACATTTTAATAAGGCAGCAGACACAGAGCAAAACAAAAGACAAGTGGATAAGTCTCAGTTTTACTCATAGTTGCTGTGGCCTTTGAGGTGTTCATAAAACAATAAGGACATTTACCTCCAGCCACAGCTTCTGCATTTCATTAGTCCTTTTGCTGTCACTATCACCTATTAGAGCTTCCAAGTATCTCTTGTGGGCTGGTAGTAAGATTTCCTGGTGGGCCCTTTGCTTGAAGCCGCAAGACTGCTGACCCAGAGGAGCTCATCATCTCCTCCAGCCCAATGGCACTACTGAATTGTCCTCTCTGTGGAGGACCTCCAGACATAGAGAAAATCAGAGTATAATAGTCAAAGAGGGATTTGCAAGTCATGACTTCACACCTTTTGAGTGCTATACATTTAAAAACTTGTGCTTATCTTTCACATTTAAGAGGTCTTTGCATCACAGCTCGGAGGGGTACCTTCTGCAGTTACATCCAGTCTATACCAGTATGAAAGCTGATTGCTCCTTAGAAATGGTATGTCTTTTCTTTAAAATGGAATGCAGCATGCAGAAATGTGTTGCTGCGTGTACCTTTTGCATGCAGATGCAGAAATGTGTTGCTGCATGTATCGTACCCAGCTGTGGCCTCAAATCTGAAACTCTGTGTGATGCTCTGTTGGAGAAAAGCTCCATATTCTAATGATCAAACTCTGAAAATGAAGGCAGCCTTCTCTGTTTTAAACCCCTTGTAGATATGGCTCCAGAAGTCCTAAAAAGGCCCTTGGTGACAATCTGTTTGGACAGATCAGGAGACATTTAACCTTCAGTCACTCCTTATTTACTATAGGAGGATAGATAAATTTCAGGCTTTTTTCAGTGTGCTTTTACAGAATTTGCATGACGATGTTCAGGCAGGAGAGGCCAGTCTCCTCAGTACAAACACTGTGCACCAAGAAAGATATTTTCTTCAGATTTCCTTTTGGCCTTTGTTTATGTGAAACATATGAGCTACAAACTCACATGATTTCTTTCTCCCAGAAGCCTCTTTTTTTGACCTATTAATAGCATGTATTTGAAACTGGAAAGCATCAATGGGATTTTTTAAAGATATATTTAGAGACAAGAATCCTATGATCTACTGAAAATCTTCCCTCTTGGGTGAAATGTCAGCATATTTTATCTAAACCAGAAAAACTGGTAGCTTTGATGTTTTTGGCTCCCCTTTGTAAGGTAAAAATGAAGGCAATCATTGAATACTATGCCAAAGAATCCAGGCAAGAAGACTCTGTGAAATGGAAACGTTTATGAGGACCACTTCCTAAAATTCAGCAAATCTATCTGCCAATAAGTTGAGGTTACATGTATTTATACACCCACTGCAAACACAACAGGCAAACATGCAGGTACACATCAGGGGACTGTGCACAACAGCTTTGCTGGCTGTGGGACCTATTCTTCTCTGCCAGATCCTTGGCATGGGGCTCAGACAGTAGACTGAACTGGAAAAATCTCTCACCTCCTTCAAGCAAACATTTTCCAGGCCATTTTCATGAGAAACCTGGAAGGAAGGCTTTGACATATCTGAAGTGACCAAGAGCAAACAGGGCAGAAGAGGGGGGTGGTAGTACAGCTGTGTGGGATGCTTTGACACAGCTCCTGTGTACCAAAGAGTCCTGTGAGGCAGTCAGCATCGAAGCTGGCTTGCCAGATGCAGGGCAGAGCCAGATGTGGTTGGAAATAAAAGATGTTTCACTGCCATCTGTCCTTCACAGCTATGAAATCTGGATTACGTATCTTCTAAAATTCTTGCAAAATTTACCCCAGAAAAAAGAGATGTTCCCCAGATCTGCTAAACAGAGAACACTAGTGTGAGAATGGAACCTGAAGTCAGCTTGCCATCTGAGTTACCTCCAGTTAACAACATTGTGTTAACAATGTTATACTTTATTAACAGTCTGTAATTAAAGCAGTCACATGCTAGTATTTCAGCACTGCTCTTCCATTGTTACCTGATATGTGCCTTAACTCTCTACTGCATCTTGGAACTTCTCTATGCACCAGTGCTGTGCTGTATAGTTAGATATTGCTGAAAGGGCAGAGCACTGCAAGAGTGGGCAGTTAGTTCTACCACTGCAAATATACAGGCATTTGTACAGCTCGTTCCAATAATGAAATATGAATATGCTCTACTATTAGAAAGCAAAATTTCACTTGTACAGCAATCAGCTACGCTACGTACAGTTTGGTACGACTGTTCCTTTGTTTACTGAGGGAGTACAATTTCTTCAGGGCTAAATCCTTCAGCAGAAATTAAATCATGCCATTAAAAAGGCTCTCTGCTACTGAAGTGGAAAGGGCACTGGGATTGCACTGCACTAGGTCACCGCAGCTCGCAGGTGATTTGGTTTCTCTGCACACAGGGAGATGGCAGAGATACCCAGCAGCTCCGTGCTTATTTTGAAAGCAGAGGAAAGCAGAACAAATTTTCGGCACTGTCCTATAAGAAAAAAAGTAAACAGGTCATAATTCTGTGAAGAAATTGTGGTGCGGACAGAAATAAGTGAATAGATGTTGGAGAGAACAGAAAGAAGCTGTTGCCAGTGTTGGAATACAGGAGACACAGTGACAGCCACAAATGCAGTGCTCAGCTCCCCTATGTGCTATAAATTCCAGTTTCATACTTCAGGACAGTAAAACCCAAGGGCTTTAAGTTGTTTACATTTAGCACTGTCAAGGAAATAAAGCATAACCCCTTCAATGAACACAGTAGAATTGCTGTACTAAAAAAAACTGTCTTTACTTTCAATGTTGCATTTTACTTTAATATTGCATAAAACTATTGGGAGACAGTTTATTATAACAAGTAAATCCTTTTATCCTCACTTCCATTCACTGATATGCCACCAAAGGACCTTAAGAGCCACCTGTGGATTGCCCCAGCTGGTGATTAATTCAACCCATCAGTCTTGCTGATTTTGGACCTCCTTTGATAAACATTATTCATAAAGAAAAATACATTTGTAGTTCCACACAAATGCAGTATATTCACCTGATGCCCTGAGGCACCTGCCAGGTTTTCCATTTGACTCTCTATGATAATATAAAGACAGTTGATGCTGTGCTGCTAAGTTTTGAGGTCTTTTTCTTCTCTCTCTTTTTTATTTTCCTTATTTACAGATGGCTATAGGAGCAATCACTACTGCCTCTCCTTGAGAGAAGTGCTTGCTGAAGTGCTCCTGTGGCAGCTCAGCAGATTTTCAAGGAAGCTGATAATCTCAAAAAGAAGCAAAGGTGAAAAGTTGACCAAAGATAGCCTCCTCCAGTAAAATATGCCTAATCTTGAGAAACACTGTCAGATTTGGACGATTCAGGATCCTGATGTACTTTCTGTGCTGCAGAACAGAGGCAATAATGATCCCTGGTGTAATTCTACTGAAATCAGTAGTGCTACATCAAAGAAAATATTACTGAAATCTTTGCCAAATTGAAATGCTGCCAAAAATACTTGGGTTTTGATGTTTGAAGATCACTAAGCATTAACAATACAGTGCTGGGAATGAAGTGATTTCTCCTCTGCATGGATTCAGTTTTCCTACTCTAACAAAATATGGATGCAGGGGTCTGGTTCCTCGTATTTTCAAATCTGTGTGTATCTCATTGTCTAGTGAAAGACAATGCAACAAACCTCCCCCTCCATCTGGCAGCATGATAGTGAGGTATTTGTCCCAAATCTAAAAAAAGCATCCCAAACTGTGTTTCTGAGTAATGCTGTATTTTTTCACTTTCTGGTAGCTGAACTGATGTCCAGATTGATGAAGACTTTCCATACATGGTGTTTCAGCAAAAGAGAATCTGAGATGGATGCATCCTTACATGTTGTGACTGAAACAGAACAGGAAGCAGTTTCCAGCTCGCTGGGGTGATCTGGGAAGCAGCATTTTGCTTAGCTGCTAAAAATTCTGTTGCCTTTCCCATCATCTGAGATGCTTGTTATGACCCAAGGAACATGTCTGCATAATACAGTGGTATGATGGAAACACCGTCCAGGTTAGGGAATGAAGTCATGCTGAAAAACTTGTCAGCTTGATCATAGTCTCGACCTCAGCCAGAACGTCACAGCTAGGATAGGTATAATTCAATAAAAAAGAGCTAGTTGGTGGAGCTTAGACAGCTCCATAAGAAATACTGTATCCATAAATAGAGTGAATATTCTATATAGAGTTCAAGATTTTACTGACCAAAAATTTCTTTGAAATATTTTGAGGAATTGATGTCTCAACAAATATTTTTGAGAAACACATATTCAGACCAAGAGTCACGGATGTTTTCCAGCAGTCAGTTAAGGTGCATTCAGAAGGTGTTGTGCCACTGTAGTGTCCACAGCTCATCCCCTACTTCTGTCTTGGTGAGAGACACAGCAATCTGCAGGAAAGTTGTGCCTGGAGCACGGTGCTGGATGAGTGAAAATGTGTGATTGCCATGACTATGATAAGCACTACCTGGAATCACTGTAGCTGGAAGACATTAAAGAGATAATCTTCTGCCTTCGGTTGTTTGCCACTGCTAGTGCATTTGACAGCCCTTCAGCTCCCCCGAGTCTTTGTTTGTTTCCCTTTCTCGAAGCAGCACTGTGGGCAGGAGGGCTTTGAGCAGAGCAACATGGCTGCAGGAGTGGGTGGGAAATGTGTACGATGCCTTGACTGGCTTGTGCTCACTGGAATGGGCTAGAGCTCAGCCAGTGCCACTGGTAGGGTGTGGGGACCACACTTGCTGTGGCATGGGGAAGGCGCATCTCACAGGCTGTCAGAGGGATGGGTGTGCCCGTAACTGTGGCTCCCTCAGGGAGGTCTCACGCTCTGTCTGTTTAAAAACTCTCAGGAACAGAAAATGAAGCTGTACAGATTGGGGTCCAATTAGGCGCTCCTTGGAAAGAAAAGGAGCCAATTGTTTTACGTTCCCAGAGTAAGCTTCCCATCCATTAGCAAGATCACCAGTGTAAATATTTTGTGTGTTTTGCTTTTAAATTGCTCAGGTCACATATTTTATTTAACTGTGTAAACCAAGCAGACAGTTGTTTCCATACAAAGATGAAGAAGAAGAAATAAAACCCAAGCTCCTTCAGCTGAAGGGAAACCCACCACAGCAAGAGATGCTGTCGAGACCACATGAGAGAAGATGAGAAGTTTGTGTCTCTTCTGCTCAGATCACTCATCAGTTACAGAGCCCAAGGCTGTATGGGTTAGCATGCATGGAGTGATACAAGCAAAATTTTTTAATATTCATTAAAGACTTCAGATGATGTTTAGACAAAAACAACAGTAAGGTGAAACATGGGTTGAACCTGAGTTCTTTTTCTACATATACATATTTTTCATATGTCTGGGCTACCTAGAAGCTCTTCTTGAAGTAACAAGTGAAAATAATCACAGTGATACCTAAGCTGGGCAGCTGGGATTTATTTTTCAGTGTCTTTGGGAAATCTGCTTAAGTTTTCAGACTTCTTCAAGGTAGGATGATAATGATAGCTCTGTCCAATTATTCCACACTTTACTCAGACGTGAGTGAGCTGAACCGTCCCTGTAGGCACAGCGTGAAGACACATAATGCTGAAGTGACATCAAAATGAGGGCACATGCAGTCCCAGAGTGGTGGCTCAACCTGGAAATGAATGGCCCAGGGAGGTCATGAGATCTCCATCCTGGGCAAGAGCCCAAATGCAATGGGATGGGAGCAACCTGATCCCATTGGTGAGGATACATGGAAACCTCTAGGATACTCTCATACATAAATCACTGTACCACTCTGTGAGAATTTCCTTATTTCCCAGGGAATTTTGGAGGCAGAGTAAGAAGTTGTCTTAAGCTAGACCAAGGTCACTGGAGATGGTGCTGTTGCATGGAAATTGAATAAGAACCTCTTTTGCAAACATACACATGAAAAGATTTTGATCACATTTTTACCTCCTAGTGTCAGAAATTTAGGTATGCTTTGGTTTTCTCTATAAGTACTCATTCAACGTTTTCAAAGGAAACAAAGAACGGTTTTGAGAGAAAATAAAATATAAAATAATAAAATAAGCAAACATGAAAAAAAAACAACAAATCAAATTAACTTATTTTGGAATGGTTAACAAACTGAGAATCTGAAAACTGGCAATCCTCTTTCCCCAGAACAAATAGCCTTTGCCACTTGTCATCACTACCACACTGCTACTGTCATTTTTACTATTATCTTCTGAAAGAATAGTTACCTCTCTGCATTCAATCTGTCCTCGGCTTCAGTTTACCATTCCTTCCAACATACACTATCAGTCAAAAGAGAGAAAAAGAAAGGCTGTTTTTTTAGGGCTCCTTTATTTTTTTCTCTCATCTTAAGAGTTCTTATATTTGTTGAAAGCTGAATTTGGGTCATCTGAATTCATTCCTGAGTGCCTATCAGTCCATTAGGAAAAGCTGGCATTGAAGCAAGATGTAAACATCCTCGAGCTACTTTGATACAGTATGGCTGAAATGAAAACTGCTGGCGTGGCTGTGACCTGCTCTGAGGACACTGCTCCTGGTGGAAACCTGAGAGCTAGAGTGGTGACTGAACAGGGATACATCCAGAATATCTGGATCTGTTGCCATCCCAGAATAACTCTTCCCCACTTTGAAGTACACCTCAACCAATCATTAATTTTTCCTAAATAAATGTGTTCTTAGAGAGATATACTGGCAAAAATACCATGCATTCAGCTATGTGGCAGTGACATGCAAGCAAGAGAGAAAAGTGAGCACAAGCACTAACGCTTTCACAGTTTTATTGTTGGCAACTTGTGCAGTTTGTCTGGAGAAGCCATTCCATTCTGGTTATAAGAATTATTCGAGGATAAAAATGTTGCTTTCTGATTTCCTGAGAAGAAAACAGGGATTTTTGAAATCCTTTCTTTCCAAAAACTACTTCTCTGCAAGCATATCTTGCAGCTTAATTCCCTGTGAGTAATTCAGAAATAGCAAGTGCCCCAGCTCCATAGGCTACACAGCCCTATTCCTCCTTCCTTTTTGGACTAATGAATCTGGATTTCTTTTCTGGATGATAAAAGAGACGCACAGAGTCAGAGTGTCTCTCTTCTCAGCTTGAATTCTCGTGGGAAGCGAGCTCTCCAGGGAAGGAATGGTGCCAGCACAAAGATGCCGATGCACAGAAGGGGCTGAACAAGGATCTCCTATGCTCTGGAAATGGAAATTTCTCTCTGAATTAGTTCTCAGTCTCTCCATGCTCCAGAAACACGGTTGGAAAATGGAGCTGGCAGAAACTTCCAGCCTCACAGAGGTGCGGTGGGCTCCAGCATGTTAAATAAAGAGGGTCAGCCCAAGACTACATAGCACATTGCATACCAAAAAGGGTGCTCAGCTATTGATAAGAACGGGGTCTGGAGGTTATTGCACTGACCCTGTAGAGAACAGAGTCTGTTGATGGCACCACCAAACATTATTTTTTGTGCTTGGCTGAGTTAGTATTCATTTTAAGGGTTTATTTACTTGAAATTCATAAAAGAACTCATGATAAAGGAGTAGCAAAGCTCCCCCATTTGCAGAACCTATCCTCCCTTTTCCACACCGTTGCATTTATTTGTATATTCACATATATATGGATGGAAAGATCTATTTATATTCTCTGACTGCAGAGAGAATAAATAACAGAATAAATTGTGGCTAACAATATAATTTTGAAATAAATTAAAATTCATTTTAATGAAGGTAAATGGTAAATAAGGTAGTTTCAGCTTAAAACAATATCTTAACATAGTATCTATAACATAAAAAGACTTCCTCCTCCTTCAAAGTAAAGGTATAATTATGCTATAGATTAAGTGTTCACAAACTGTGCACTTTAAGAAATAGCTGTTAACAGAAATAGGTCCCTCATACTTATACCACTCCAGAAATAAAATAACTGTGGTAAATGGGCTTATTGTAACAGTAAAGTTGCAGCAGAGGAATCGTTTTTCATTCAATTAGGAGGTTTTGTGCTGTTTGTTTTATTACCAGCTGCCACCAAACCGAGCCACAGTAAACAGTTACTGAAGTTCTGTTCATCTAACGATAGAGGCAGTCAGATCTTGGAAGAACCCGTCTGTCTTGGTGTTTATTTGAAATAGTGAACAGCTTCATCAGAACTGGTCCACTCCACTTTTACCTAGCTGAACAAATTCTTATAAGCTGTTGGTGCTCACAGGTTGTACTTTCAGTGAAACTCATCAGCCAAAACCAAGTATTGGCTTCCTCAACAGAGTTGCTCAACTACATCATGTTGATAGATACTGACTTTGCATAAGGTGCCCATTTTTTTTATTACAAAGCTGTTAACACTTCCAGTTCCTATAGACCTGGAAAGTGTTGTGAAAAGGGTGGATTTTGTAAATCACCTCTTATTAGAGCAAAATGGCCTTTTCAGTCTCAAAAAAGGAGGCTTTAAAGCACCTCTTTTCCTCCATTATCCACGGCTTGTTCAATGAGGCATTTAATTGTTAACTTAGACAAACATGCCTCCTGCATTCAACAGGGCACCCAGAAGGCCCAGGAGCACCATGTGGACACTTTGCCTATAAAAATGCCTCATTTCTAGAAACTCAGTCAAGTGAGGAAATTCAGTCTTTAGAGTCTACATTGCACCAGACTGTCTCCCACGTCAGGTTTACACATTTTAATAACTTAGAAATTCACATAAACTATTAATTTTGGAATAATATTTTTGCCCTGATGTCATCATCCACCAACCATTAGCCTAATTCTCTGAAGTCTTCAAAAATGTGCTTCCAAAATCCTCATCCAGGTTTAAGGTAGATATTTGCTTCTTCCACTACCTGCTGGGCTGTTCTGCCTAGGACAAGAGGGCAGTAGCTCTAGTTCACTTATTTGCAGCCAGGTATGTAACAGGGGAAAATGAATTGATGTGTAGTAGAGTAAGTAATCTTGCCAGAGGACTAATTGGCATCAGCAAATTGAACACTGTAGGCAGTCTGGAATAAACATTTGCAATAAATTATTTCTATTAGATATTTTTCCTATTTGAACAAAATTGCCAGAAATTAGCAGAACCCATGCAGATTTCAGATCCTTTATTAGGTAACCAAACATGCTATTTTACACAGTGCATTTTAAGAGAAAATTGCCCTGGCAGCATACAAAAATAAACCAAATCCATTGAATTCGGGTACAAATATCTTAAGGTGAACTAAATCTGTTAGACTTTGCAGGATCAACCCAGATACTGCAGACACAGGATTAACCCAGATATTATTTTCAAAGGCTTCTCCACAGCTGATTTTAATGAGCACTAATGCAAAGTCTTTACACTCTACAATGACATTAACACCCTCACAGCTTTTTAAGTAAATACAGGGGCATTCCAGGCAACTCCGGTCTTTTTGACCTAGATTTGTGCCTTTCTCTGTATTGGCTGCAATACACACAATTCAGGAAATGAACCATGCTTTACCTAGCATTTCTGAAGGAAGATGGATGTCCTTATTTTAGGCTGATAGGTCTGGAGGCAACACTACCAGCAGACATGGAGCCATTGCCAGCAGAAACTCAGAGCAACCTGAGTGAGGCGAGGGAGAGCCCTGGGGAGATGGAGAGGACAAATAGCCTCTCAAATGCTTGGCAGGCCAAGCACCATTTTGGCCAGCACCTTGCTGTTTCCAATAAGCAACCACTGCACTGAACAAAGTACAACAAGAGAATGCAGCTTTATTTGGTAAGTCTCCACTAAGAATGAGAAATAACCCTGGCCAGTGCCTCTTCCTCTCCCCTTTTTTAAAAAGGCTTTGGGGTAGCTGTCCTCCCTATATTTGCCTTGCAGCAGTTAGGGATGAATCCTGAAATCCCAGTGAGTTGATGCAGGCAGCTTTTTGAGCAGCTGTCACCAAGGCCACCTCACTGATGGCCACACACTTATCCTCAGATGACAAGTGAAGACACTGAATGGAGGGGTTGAGGACCTCCTACCATAGCTCAGGGCTCATCCTCACACCTAGGATTACGGACTTTAAGTCTGACCACTCTTTTAGCTGAGGAAACTATTGTTTTAAAAGTCTGTGCCCTGATCTACCCTTTGCTTCCTGTGTGATTATCAATTTTGCTCCAGGCTGTGAGCTAACTAATATAGGGATATAGTTAATTTTCACATGTGTTAGTCAAGAAATCCATGCAGAGAGCCTGAACTGTGACAAGCAGTAACCATCACAGCAGGACTGGAGCCAGCTCCAGCTGACCCCACTGCACCACCATGAGGGGTTGGCTTTTCCCTGAGGAGGATGATAAAATGCAGTTTAGCAGCAGCTATATCACAAGAAATCAGATGAAGTAGAGCAGTTGCTGGAACTGGCTTCCCAAAGGGTTCTGCTTAAAGGATTTCATGAAAAGCATAATTCAGTTAGCTTGCAAACAGTTAATATGATAAAGGAAGCGCTCTGCAGCAAAAAAGAAAGAAAGCAAGCATCATGAAGGCACTGGAAAGGCTGCCCTGCTGCATCAGCCTGTGCTGGTAAGAAGAAATTCCCCCTTGTCTGTGGCCCAGGGCCACCTGAATGAAATGGCAACTCCTGTTACCCCACAGAAATTCAGTCGTATCTGTGATGACACCAGAGACAATATGTGCCATCTGCAGATTTACAGTGTACCTGACAGAGCACTTGTGTGGGCTGCGTTCAATTACTTGAGTTTAATTGCATTACGTTTGCCAGAAAATTAGGCATAGTTTATGGAACATGATGGCAGGGTTTTGGAGATGCAGAGGAAGGATCCTGCCTGTGGCATAGCTGGAAGCCTGATCTTCCAGTGCAGGCGTGGGCAGAAGAGACATTCAGCACAGCACATCCCCATGCAGGTGCTCATACAATTACTGCACAAGCAACATAAATATCTTTTTCTTTCTTTTTTTTTTTTTTTTAATCACAACCCAGCTGACTTGCTGCAAGGAAAAACTGTCCAGTCCTGGTCATCTTTCCGAGATATTTTAATTACTGAATTCCTTAGGCTCCCCTACAGACCAAATCTAATGAGATTTGGCCACGAATGCACACTGATTGCAAGAAAGATCGCACATACAATTCTGTTCTTCTCTTTGCTGCGCATAAATGTAAAGGCAAACTGCTCCTGGCAGGAAGGTCAGATAATAGAAATAACCAGGACGGCTTTCAGTTGGTGTTATCTGCAGCTGTCATGGAATCCAACAGAAATGGCTTGGCACCCTGTTAAAAAGGTGCCTGTCCATGTAGACATACCCATATGCATCAGCACCCTCCCTGCATGTACATGCACACATATTCTCCCATGTACTCCTAACAACTTCATCCTACAATTAAAGATCTGTACACACACACATGCACACTGTAACACACACACAGACACAACTAATGACAGGTACCAGCACAATCTAACAAGGATCTGCAGGCAGAAAGTGCTTGCCAAAGCCATACAGTGCACACCCAACCTGCAGCGACTAGTGTCTTGTCATTATGTATAATAAATAGCAGCACTCTGTTATAGCAGCACGGCTGTGCTGCCGGAGCTCACACCCTACCAGCCCCATCTCTGCAACGCGGTTCTGGGCATGAAACAAATAGAGCAACATGCAGGCAGTACTGATCACTGCAAGAGACAGGCTCCAGCAGTGAAAGCTGCTTCATGTCGGAGTGGGCTCTTCCCAGCTTTCCGACATGTGATCTGCATCTCTAATAATGAACAGATTCAGTCAATCCATCCTTTCTGGCATCGATCCCTTACCTTGAAATGCTGCAGCTGAAGTATCTGGTCCTCAAGCTGTTGTCTCTTGCCTTCTATTTCCGTCTGCCTTTTTCTTTTCTCCTTGGAAAGATAATTTGAGGGAGGGAGAGAGAGGGAGACAGAAAGAGAGAGAGAGATCATCAGAGAAATGGAGGCTTTAAGGGTAGCAGATTCATAAGAACATGCAGGCAGCCACACACATCTGTGCAGATGCCACCAGTCCCATTTCACCTGTGCTCTGCTTGCTGGCTCGCAGGAGCTGTCTGCTGGGAGGGTGCTAGCCCTGACCCGCCGATTGCTCACCAACAGGAGAAATTCTCCTCACTGGCTGCCGGCAGACAGAGCAGCAACAGCGTGCACAGTCCCAGAGGAGGAGAGAAAAAATTGCAGGTCGGAGGGAAGTTAAAGAGACATGGATGCACTTTTTTGTTCTAGACACAGGGCCAGGAATATGCAAGGTCAACAGAGGACATCAGGGCAGAAGACAGATGGTGAAGCTACCAGACTGTACTGGGCTTATTAGCAGTGCAAATGGGACAGATAGCCCCATCCAAAGCACCCACATGCGCTAGCAGCTCGCCTGTGCTAGCTTCCAGAAGCTGGGCTGACCAAGCAGCTCGAAGGACACCATTGCCATGTCCACAGCTGGTGATTTTTAAGGTCACCTCCAGAAACATGAATACAAGCCTGTGCAGGGCAGAAGGCTCTCCCAGCTGCTTCAGGAGATCTACCTGTCTTTCTCCTCCTCTGCCCCTTCTCCTTACAAAACATGCAGGGGTTGCCTATCCTACGTCTTCCATGCCTCGTTGGGACCATCTTTTCACCCTCCCCCAGCTCAGATCAGATCCATGCTCCCAGAGGTGTAAACAGAATCATAGAATCACAGAATACCTCGAGTTGGAAGGGACCCAAAAGGACCATGGGGTCCAACCCCTGGCTCCACACAGCACCTCGCAAACCCAAACTGTGAGCTGCAGCAGCTCCCATGCCCTCTGCCCTGGGGAGCTGTGCCATGCCCACTGCCCTCTGGGGCACAGCCTTTCCCTGACTCCCCAACCATCCCCTGATGTAGCTCCATACTATTTCCTCAGGCCCGGTCGCTGTCTCCAAAGAGAAGAACTCTTGTGAGGAGCTGCAGGCTGCCATGAGGCCTCCTCTCAGCTCCTACCCTCTGGGCTGAACCAAGGGTTTGCTCAGCTGCAACTTGTACATCTTGTCCTGCGGACTCTTCACTGTCTTTTTAGCCCTTCTTTGGACACTCTCTAATAGTTTCATGTTGGTTTTAAATTGTGGCACTCCAACCTGCATGCAGCACTGAGCACAGTGGGACAGCCCCTCCCCTTGCCCAGTGGTGGTGCTGGGCCTGATCCACCCCAGGATACAGTTGGTGCTTTTGTCTCCTGCCCCAGCTTTTACCAGAACAACATCCTTTTTTATCCTTTGCCTGTTGAAAACAAGTTTTTGTTATTTTAATGCTTCAGTAGCTGTAAGGTTGGGCTTGAAGACATTTGAGGATTCCTGAAGTCCCAGAGTAATTTTTCTGTTCCACTTCTGGATGTCCTACTGGGAATTCTCCACTTTCTAGAGATTTCAAGCCTTTATTTCTCACCCTTAAGGGATATATGATATCACTTGTACGCGAACGATGTTTATATTGGACCTAAAATCAAGGCATTTTGAGTGAAGGCCCTACATTTACAAGGAAGATCAGGAAACTTTTAATGATAGGTTCTCTCAAAACATGGAGTCAACTGCCTGGACAACAACTGTTGAAGACTAAGACATGAGGTGATGAGAGGGCTTTATCAATGAACTCTGAAGAGGCAAAGTGGTCAAATGATGCATATGCCAAATGGTTCTGTAATGCACTACATGGCCTTACGTGCTGATTTTATGTATAGAGATACACACACACACTCATATAACTGAAAGGTTTAATAATACTACTGCTGAACAAAAATATTCTGCTGAAGTTAATCTGGAACGGGAAAACTGGCTTTTTGGACAACTAAAATGTCACAAATCATGCCTGTCTTCAGCTGACAACTTGAAATCTCACTGCTCTGTTCTTGCAGAAGACAATTTGCATTGTGCACACATAGGCATTCAAAATTTATGTGTGCATCTTTAAATCCACTCTTTATATAAAATTGATAGCATAAGGAACACTCCTCCAATCCCCTTCTTCCCTCTGCACTTTTGAATGGAGCAGGATATTGCACGGCTCTGAGGTTAAAAAACTTCAACATGCTTCAGATCTTTCTCTTTTTTTTGTTTGTTTCCTTGTTTGTTTTTTTATTGTTGTTGTTGTTGTTGTTTTCTTTTTTTTTTTTTTTTTTTGAGTCTACAGTATTAACAGTGTACTTCAGAGAGCAAAAGCCTGGGAGTCATTTCTCTGCTATTTCCTCAAATAAGTGGTCAGCCATGGGTTGGAATAAAGTGGTCATAAAAGCTGTTCCAGTTAATAGCCTAATATTCTCAGAATAAGGGAAATTCTTTCCTATTTGTGCCAAGCTGAACAGATCAACATAATGTTTGAATCTGGTGTATCCAGGCATTAACACCCCACATCATATGTGCCATAGGCCAGCATGAGGCACTTACGTCCTCACAGTTAACTGACCTACATTTCAGTGTGCTTATTGAGACACGTACATATATATGTTTTCTACCCTTCAAAAAAGCTCTCCTACTAAAACACATGATGGAAATCACCGCTGTACCTTCTCTGGCTGGCTGTGTCATGCCTTATAATGGATGTGCCAAGACAGCCTTATAAAACATAGATGGAAACTTATTTTCTTTGGGAGAAAGGGAAAGCACTTAGAGTATTTTCCCTGTAGGCAACAACACAGCAGGCATTAAAATGCTTGAACTACTTACTAACTAGCGGGCTTCTGTGGAGTTAAACTGAAATACCACAATACCATTTCACTGGCTCTCAGTCTAACCACATACCTCCACCCATTCTCATTTTGCACCATGGCTGAATGTAAGGAGCATGCTGGCAGAAGCAGTTTTTTTCTTCTGAAGGCTGCATTATTTGCAGCATGCGTAATAAGCTGTCAGGACTTTTCACCTTCAGGTCACTCGGTCACTTTAATGGTGGGTTTCTCCCATTCAGTGAGATCTGTGACTATACATGTTGCTGGTATGTACGGACATGTTATGAAAAGATGTGGTAAAAAAACTGGACAGGCTAACAAAAGTCTCACAAAAACCAGCATCAAGGATTTTAGATATTCATTAGATGAAACAAATTCTCATTCAGGATCTAACTGAAAGCACGAAGATGTTGAGCACATGCTTAAACTGAGCATTCTGTAAAGTACTTTTCTGTATTTGAGCCTGTACACGTTCCTCCCTGCTTATTCTGCTCATCTACTTCTAGATATCTTTTTTTTTCCAATCATGCCTATTAAGTTTTTGATTTACTATGGATCCTAGCAATAGGAAAATATGTACTTGAAACAAACAGATTCACACCAAGCAGCTCTATTTCAGTACATATCCTCTCTGACAACACAGTGAATACTCCACCACTGCTTCAGCTATCTGTTGGTGCTAGTCACCCCCACAAAATGAACCAGAGGACCCTGCCAGCCTCAGCCATACTATCCTTTCGTGATGAAATCAAGGTGTGAAACTTCTCACCGTGACCGAAGCGTTACCTGCACCTACGAGGACCAAAGTCACATTTCAGTCTGCTCTTGCACAGATTTCCATTATTATGCCAGCCCATGGCCTCCAACCTGAGAAGTTTTCTCAGCAGCAGCTTCAGTTTTGACAAAAAATTTACCTGAAAACCCAAGTAGAGCTTGCAAGGCAAGGGAGAGACGGCTAGGTGTGATGTGGGGCTGAGGGAGACACCAACCTAAATCCCAGTTGAGCAAGAGGATGGGATGTTGTACAGTTCCTGCACATTTTTAGGATGCTGCTGAAAGCTGTAGGTTGAGGTGGCAATCAGTTACACAGACCCAGTTCCTTGGAGTTTTTCTGTGGACAAAAAGATGTTTCTTTTTTTTTAGAAAGTGAAGAGATTATAAAACTAAGCTTGTAAGAGGTGGTGAAAAAGGGCATGGAAGCCAGTTCTTCTATTTTACTCTTACAGTAGGCTTATTAGAAAATATTTTATCTCTCTGAGGTGTTCTGCTTTTGTAAGAATACAAGCGCTCTTCATGGATAGTTACCTTTACAGAATGGTAGAGTACAGCGTACAGCCAGCACACTTCGAATATCTGGGATGTTTGCAAGTAAAACAAGACTCTAACTTTACATCCCTCTCTTCACCAAAAATACTAGGAACATGGTGAAAGTACATGACTTTTTTACTCACAGACCCAAATGATGGGAAAGGAGCACAGGTCAAAGAACAAGCTGACTCACAACTTGAAATCTACTTTGTGAAAAGTGAGATTTGTGTTCAGAAGTTTACTTTTGATGATAAAAGCAGAAAATGGAAGCCATGAGTTTATTTCCCTTTAGGAGAGTCCTGTTTTTGGAAAGAAAGTGATTGCTGCACAGCACTAAATGTGTCAGTGCCACTTTTGTATTACTAAAAACAAGAATAGCCGATAATCTATAAATAAAGAGTAGAAGAGAAAGAGAGAGAGGATGAAATGGAGATATATAAGAGCATGAATGGAATGAAAAAAGCAAATGGGCATCTCACACACGCTAAGATAGAAAGGGGCTTCAATTAAACCAAATGGAGCAGATTCAGAGCCAAGGTATGAGTCTGCCTTGAAAATTCCCATCCAAGGGTGCTGTGGGTGCTGGAAGATGCTAGGGGCTTTAAGGGAACCTGGTCACAGCCAGAGATAGGGGATACTGTAAAGGATGCCTAAAAAATTGAATTACATCAGGTTCATGAACCTCCTGGATCAGAGAAGTTTTTGAAGGTGACAAGGTACTTTGCAAATATTCATATTGATTGTCCTTCTCTAGTGCATGTGCTAATACCACCTATTTTGTGGTCTTGTGAGAGGTGGGATATGGGAGTTTTTGTCTGAGTTGAGACAGCTGCTCCCATGTTACGTTTGATCAAAATAATTTAGAGCTTAGTGTCAGACATGCCAAACCATTCCAGTAAAAAAATAAAATAAAATCAAAGCAAACATAAGGCCTCGAAAAAAAAAAACATTATACTAAAATGCTTCTCTTTGACACTGAAGTCATAGAATACATCAGTTTTCCATTGCAAAGTCATTTCTGGTATTGCTCAGAAATTTGCTTCCACAGGCTGTGAAGAAATGCAGAGATTATGCAGCTTGCAGACTGGTGGCTGTTTGAGCAGAAGCATGCACCTCTAAGCCGTGTCAATCCTTGGGGCAATGAAGCCTTGGGGAAGCCCTCTGCTCCACTCATGCTGGCAGGAGCACCTGTTTTTATTGGGCTCAAGCCAGCTCAGATACGTGCAGAAAGCACTACACCAGAGCAACACAGAAACTAAGCGCTATTTATTTGACTGAGGAAAAGTGCCCAGACCCAAGGGCAGGCTATGGCTTACACTGCAGGTATGGAGAAATGCACAGTGGAAAATTGAATGGAAAACAGACTGAACACAAACCCAATGGGCTTTGGGTCTTGTGCTGGATGCTGAGACCCCAGAGGAGATGGGCAGCACAGCGCTGAGGGGCGACTAATCATTTCCACAAAAAGCTTTCCTGATGTCTTCATTTTTCATATCAAACAAGAATCCAGGCAGGCAAAGAGGAAAGGGTGGAGGCTAGTGAGCTCCCACTTCCTGGGCCGAGGCACAACAAATGCAACGAAAAATGGCACGTGCAGAGGAAAGTTACAGTCTACTTCAAAGCAAGGAAAGCAGTCACAGAGATATATCTTCAAAGAATCATGTGAATTTCTTCAGCAAGGAATTATTTTCTCCACTCTGTACAGTTGCCAGGTATTATTCCCTGCTCACTTAAATCTCACAGATTTTTAGGACAGCTAGTACGGGAACAAACACACAAAAAAGAGCTTCTGACACCTCATTTTTCTGTTGCCAGCTCAAGGGCATCTAGAACCTGTGGAAAAGGAGAATCTGGATTCTGCATATCTTTTCTGCCTACTGTTAGAATAATTTAAAGAAATCCCTCCTTGTGCCTTCATAGAAGCTGAATCTTTCCTCAGGTTGTAGTTTTACTGACTGTCCTCAACTGGACTAGAGCAAAATGTACATGCCTGAGAGACTGGCAGCAGGGTCCTTGCTGTGTTTGGATAACCAGCACCTATTGCCAGGACAAGACATAGGAACCCATCATCCGGCCAAGGCTGGACATGGCTGCACTTGGAGGAAATCTCATTGTGATAGGAAGTTATGCAGCCTCTGTACTGGCAAGCTGGAGGCCTGTCTGGCCTATGTAATCTCCTCTCTCTAGCAACAGGAGTTTTGTGTTTACCTTTTCCTGCTTATCCCCAGAAACCCATCGGTAACAAATAGATCTTTGTATCTAAACATGAGCAAGGGATGATTTATCTGTATGTGTGTACTGCAATCCAGCTTCTGACCTTAGGAAGACTCTCTACTCTGTAGAGAGACTCTGCTCTTGGGTAGCACCTAAGAATGGGCACTCTGACCCGTACTTAAAGTCTTCCTTACAGGAAAGTTATTGCAGCAGGGTCCTTGCTGTGTTTGGATAACCAGCACCTGTCCTGAGCTCCTGGGACCTTGGTGGATCACCCTCCTTGTACCTGAACAAAGCAAATCATACACTGGTAAGCTTCTTATTGGGAGATAGGGATGGGAGGAGTATGAGTTGTATACTTCCATGTATCCTCCATATATCCACATATCTCATAACAAAACTGTGCCTGTTTCCGTCACTCCGAGCAACAGGCAGGTGGGTTATTTGGTCATGAACAACTGGAGCTCAGATGCAGCAGATGAAATCCACCTAAAGGTAAAGCTTGGACTTAGCTGTCTTCCTCGTACATGCCCTTTCTACAGCTATGAGAAGCAAAAGAAAAAGAATCCTTCACCTTCTGTCTTGTGGAACTGCAGACTGTATAAAACTGGAGATTACTCCACAAGTATTGATTTAGACAGACAGCATATCATAGTGTGCGAGAAATATCTTAGCATGGTTTGAGCACAGAATAGACAGACCATAGTGAGATAGTGAGCAGGAGGGCCTGGAAGTTACAGAAATCTTTTGTTTCTCATTTTTCAAAGAGGTTCCTGCTAAGAGAAGTGTAGAACCACTTGCAGACAGCTGTACCCTCAAGGTGAAGAAACAAAGATGCCCTCAGGCCAGAAATACACCTGTATTCTTTGCAGCCTTTTCTCTAGTCACGGATGTCAGAGAAGTGAGTTGCTTATGTGCAAGAACTGAGTGGTTTGAAAGAAACAAAGACATGCCAGTTCAAGTGCTTCAGGCAAAGGAGCAGTTGTCTCTGGTCTGCAACCCACTTTCATGCTGATGTTGTCACTTCCATGCAGAGTAACTTTTCTTGCTTGGATTTTCTTGGGGAAAACACACTTAGAAAATTCATTTTCTCTACTTCTCTGAAATGCTGCAGCTTTTTAGATGTCTAACAGGTAGGACATCCTTGTGCGATGATGAAGGTTGGTTTTCTCCTGTGCTAATCCGCCATGTAAGAGAGACGTGTGTCCATCTGCTCTTTGTATGCAGTTCTAGAGAAACATAATAGTCATTGTTTAGGACACCAGAGGAGGAGATCACCCAAACAGAGCCCTGTAGGATTCACTTCTGCTCAGGGCTTCTGGATATGAGCATTTCATAGCTGCTGTGAGCCCACGACCAACATCATACCTGTGACTATAAAGAGCAAAGATGTCCAAGAAGAGAAAGGCTCTTCCTTTTTGAAAGCAACAACTACCATAGGGTTGCGGCAAAAACTTAGCTGTCCTGAGAACTTGCAGTTACAACTCCCTGGTCACTGCATCCAACCACCATGGTTCACACAGACAGTGACCACTTAATTAAGATCACCATGCATCTCATACAACAAATAAAACTATGGCACAACTCCCAGAACAACAGCTCTTAATGAAGAGTGATGAATACAGGAAGGAATTTCCTTTTGAAAAACTCCCTCATTAGCATTTTTGAAAGCGGGCACAACAGAAAAATGTCTCATTGAGATTATGAGACAAAATTATTTTGGAGAAATCATGGCTTCTTTGATATCCCATGGGGAAATTTCCACTTAGGTGAAACCATCAACCTCATTTTGGAGTGACTAAATTTTACCTGAAGTTTTCTCATTTCTCTTAATGCTCCTAGGTCACTGGAAGCTGTGATTCCGGTCTAACCCACCAACACTTTTGGCTGGACAACCCCCCATGATGAGTCCCCGAAGTACGACAAGTTTTGATAACATCTTCCTTCCTCCCAAATCTGAACTGAAACTGTACATAGGCTGGGGAATAAAGTCACACTTTCCTTTGCATTTAGAATTTGATCAAGGGTGTCAGGCAATTAGATCATTCCATGCATTGGAGTTTGAGTATTTTTTGCAAAGGCCTCCCTTTTTTTGTCTGGAAGATATGATTTGACAGGACATGACAGCAAACAGAAGCTGAGTGAGCAGAAAAACGCCTGTACAATGCTGATGTTGTCCTATAAAGCAGGTACTGATAATGTTACAACATGCATTAAGGAATTTGTAATCCTTCCATTAAGAAATGAAAAACAAATCACAGGATTTTAGTGCAAGACATACAAGCTGAAACTCTGATATTTTACACTGCTTTTCTCCCAAGCCTGGTGAGAATCTAAACACATTATTTTTTGCTCAGTAAAAAAGATTAGAATCACAAAGGCTATGATTTCAGCAGGACTGGTTTTCCCCCACTGCACATACGACAGACATCCCCACTTCAAGGAATTTCCCCAAGACACAGAAGATGATGCAGGAAGAAGAAATTAGACTTTCAGCTGAGGGAAGGGAACAAAGGTCTTGCTAGTCAGTGCAGAGCAATGTCTGGAGCCACCAGGAGGATGACAGCACTAGTTCTGATACCTAGTCATATCCAACTTTTTGCTTATTATTTTCAAAGTAATAATTTTCAAAGTATAATTCCAGAAGAAGGAATTATACACAAAGCTGGGCTTTGTGTTTTAATGCTTGCAGCCAGGCTGGATTAGACAATGATTTCAGCGTCTGGGTGCCTCACATCAAAATGTTTTTGTTGCATTGCTATCTCCTACTTGTGAGCATGGCAGCGTGCCTGCTGGCACCAAGGCTGTCCATACTGACCTGTGTGGTACAGAACTGGATCTCCTTCTAGCAGGGTGGGGTTGAGCTGCTGGACTGTGAGCAGTTCCTCTGCTGCCAGAAAACACTTCTTGTCATCTGTGAGACACTGTTGTCAGCTTACAATCCTTTCCTTAAGCTTTTGTCCAACTATGGTCATGAATAGGATGCTCACACAGTCTGATGCGTGGGGATCCGCTAACGCAAGCTGCAGTTGCTGGTGTGTCTAAGTCCTAATCTCTACATTCAGGAAGAAAAGACTGCCTTGTTTTACAGCAGGAAGAAAGGAGACAAGCATCCCTATGGGCACAGGGAGATGCAGTCATGAGTCTAGGATTTGCTGCTTTTCAGTCATCAGAATCCTTTCAATCTGGTGATGCAAATAAGATTATACACAAATTCAGAAGCAAATCACTGCTCTGGATAAGATTAATCTCTGAACAGACTCTGAACAGCCCCTAGCAAGGGGCTGGTTTCCTCTTAACCAGCCTAGAAGATTCAGCTCATTTGTGCCTTGTAAAGACTGACCCAGGTTTCAGGGGCCATCACTGCCCCTCTCCAGATGGAGGATAAGTGCTCTGCTGAGTCCCATTATGGCTGGACATGGCATCCTCACTGTGCTGTGGGGTTACAGCCTCCTCTCCCACTCACCACTGAGTCACGTTACTTCAACAGGAGACCATAGAGAGACCAGAGAACATAAATGATGAATACAGTCGTGACTATGAGGGTGGATATGTCTATCTGCTTGGCAAAAAAAAACATGCTTAGTATGTGATCTAGGCATGCTAAAAATCCTACCCAGCCTTGGCTTTGGCATCTTGCCTATGCAGCACATAAAAGAGCTTCGTATCCAACCAGCTTGCTCAAAAGGTTATTTAATCTGACAGGTGTAGGATCACATGTCTCAATACTGAACTTTAGCAGTACATGGAGGTATTACTGCTATGTCATACCCATAGGTAAGGCATCCCAACATTTTCTTCATTAATAGGAGCAGTTAGGACACCACACTGTGGATTGCATAACAAATCTGAATGCTCTGCTTCTTCCTGTCAGAGGCAAAGATTGCCCGGGCTTCAGCAATATGAGCAGACCCTACAGCAGCTTTCCACCAGTGTGCAGCATTAAGAGGTAAGACTTGCATAAACACACATTCTGCTTGCCTGGTTCTTCAGGAATGGATTCCTGGCAGATCCTAAAGGCAAGTTGCTAGAGGCTCAGGCCATGCTAGAGCTACAGACCATGAATGCTTTGGGCTGCAGAAACAGCAGAACATGGATCGTTGTATGGTGCCAATCTGCATCTGATTGCTTTGATGCTAGGCTCCAAGGCCTGGATCCACTTGTAAATAGGCAGATTTCTGCTGTGCATTTCAAGGCATTTTTCTTCAGGAAACTGCTTGGGTGTCTCTGTGTTTTGCACCCCTGCTGCAGCTTCTCTGCAATTCACATCCCACATGTGCCTGGGATTTCACAGCTTCAAGGTCATCCCTGGAAAGAGTGCAGCTGCTGCCTGGTTTGTGCAGGTTTACATGCACAGGTACGTGGGGGGACAGGGATTCAAGCAAGAAAGCCTGTACAGATTGGATGAATTTCACACTTAGCAGATGCACCTGACAGGGTTATAAAGCTGTAAACCATTTGAACTGTTTATTAAACAGCAGTTAGCATGGCAAAACACACCAATCAGCAAACAAAACCCATAACAGAGATAGCAAAGGGAGATCCTGCTGTTGTAACTTCAGGGATGTGGCTTGATTTCTGCTCAAGGAATGGGGACTCTTCTACTGAACCTCAACAAGATGCCATGCAGGTGCTATGTAACCACTCCTGCACAGCTCCTCTGCTCTTGCCTGTGTCTCCTGTAGATCTCTGAAATAATGAGGAGCCCCTTCTCCCCATTACTTTGCAACCTGGTTTTGAAATGCCTTCTCTCCTCCTTCCACAGAACTCTTCTGTCAGATTTTCTCTTCCATTAGCTAAAATATGCACCCCTGCAGTGCGCTCTCCTGGGGAGCTGAAGCAGCAACAGGAATCAAACACAGATCTAAGTTAAGTTCTATTCCCAAAGTCATGCTCTTTCTTTGTATTGTTACTCCGTCCTGATATGCAGGTGTCACTATTTTGCACATATGGGGGTGTTCTGGATAAGGGTCAGGTCTGTCTCTGCAAATGTCCCAAGAGTTGTTTCACCTTCCTAAGACAGGTAACTTAGTTGCCTCCAGAGATTTAGGTAACATTAATTAAATCAGTAACCTGGCATCATCAGTCTTTGACTCTGAGCAACCCTATAGGATTTCTTGGTCAAGGATCTCTTTTCATTCAGATCCGTGTGAAATGAGTCTTTCTCTCTGCTTCTAATTTCATGAAGAAGCGAAATACAGCTTGCAGGCACACAACAGTCTTTTACATGATTTATACAGTTTGATCTCACGATGACGTCTAAAAGTGAAGGTCTGACTTTTTAAGCTGGCTGTGCAGTTCAAACAATAACAGAGCAGAGCATCAGCTCTGAGATCCCTACCATGCAGCCTCACTTCAGCATGGAGTACAACCAGGATGCAGATCTCTGAACATTTGAATGGAAAAGCCTTTAGAAATGTGCTCTTTTGAGCACATTGGCAGAAGATGGCCAAGAGAATAAGTACCATGTAAATTTCTTCATCTGCCTCTCATTCTCTAGTATAAGCTCATGTTGTAAATCTGAATTCAACAAGGTATTTGCTCCACACTACTAAATTGGATGAACCAGCATAATCTCCTTGTTAATGGTACAAATCAGCTAGTTGTGTTCTCCACACGTTTAGCAGCATTGTGACAAGTATGTGTCTTCCCAAAAGCTCTGTCAAAATGGAAGCTGTGCTGAAGTGGATTTGGCATTTCAAGTGTCAGAGGCAGCCTTTGTGTTGGAGAATGTGCAAAGCAAAAGCATGCCTTGCTAAGTCAACTACATCTAATGGATCTGTCCCTGGTGGCAGGTTGCACCACTGCTTCTGAGTCAGTGCTGGCTTTGCTTTAGCAGAGCTGGCTCTCCGAGCCTGTAGAGCACAGTATGTTGTTCTTGGTCTCATTACTAGCAGGCCTTCTTGGAGATGCTCTTTTACTTCAACACAGAGTTCGTATTGTCTTTTTTCAGCTAGATTGTAAAGGAGAGCACCAACACACTCTCAGTGATATTTGAAATGTCATGGCAATTAGGTGAAGTCCCTGGTGACTGGAAAAAAGGCAACAACACTCCCATTTTTGAGAAGGGTAAAAAGGATGACCCCTGGAACTACCGACCTGTCAGTCTCATTTCTGTGCCAGGAAAGATCATGGAGCAGATCTTCCTGGAAGCTGTGCAAAGGCACATGGAAAACAGAAATGTGATACGGGAGAACCAGCATGGCTTCACCAGTCAGAGGACTGCCAGCCCTGTGTTGCAGGATCTTATGAGCCCCATAGCTCAGGCCAGTGCCACACCTTTCTGCAAATGCTGACGCAGGAGTAGACCAAAGTGTCCCCATGAGGAAAGCAACTAGAGGCCTCAGAAAAATCCAGTTAGAAAGCTATTCTATTTTTGGCAAATGAGACTTGTGCTCCTCACAGTGTATAGTTTTAAAATATTAATTTTATGTAAGGTCATTTAAAAAGAGAAAAATACCTCCATCCTCCTCCACCCCTGCTGTTCACTGACTGTTGTTTCTTTGGTGGCCCTTTTGGATCTCACAACACATGGCAGATACAGCACTACCCAAGCTATCCTGATGTGGCTTCCAACTGCTCTGCTGTCAGAGATATGGAACTTTATTTAGTCTGCAAGCCCTTATGGTAGAGACAGTCTCTCTGTTTCATGCTTGTACAAAATTTACCATGAAGAGGTACTGGTTGCTGCCAGGGGGTCGTTATGTTATGGTAACAACAGTATCACTGCCAGACTCAACTGCTGTGCATAATACTTTTATGCAAACTAAATTAATTCTCAAAGCCTGAGTCCAGATGGATCAAACTCTGGATTTTGTGAATTTCTGTAGCTCATATCCTTGCATGGGCACCGTAGAGATACACCATTGTGTTCTTTCAGGAAGAAACAACTGTAATGTTCCTGCTCTTTTTCTCTTGTCACTTATTAGCATGTTAGTACAAGCAGAGTTGAAGCTCAAGGAAGAACGCATTCAGTCCTAACCATATTCAGCAGTGCTATAGATGGACACTGATGAAATCAGGATGTTCTCTGACTGTCTGGGGAAAAGATTCCTGAGGTGATGGCTCATAAAAGCAGGGGAAACTAATTATCCACAAAGACTTGCTCAGGATTTATGGCTTGTTTATATGATCCTAGCCTTTTCTTTCTGTTGAAGGAACACCAGTTTGCCACTCTATTAATCCTTAAATAATAATGTAACTGCTTTAAAAACAAACAAACAAACAAACAAACAAACAAAACAACACCAAAACAGTCGTACTTCCAGTACCTTATGATGAAGATTTTTAAGTTTATTCACCCACTGTCTTTATTATGAGCAGAATGAGGTCACTGTTTGCACATCTGCACTGCATGCTCTTCCAGAGCATGAGAACAAACTTTGTGGGATGCAGCACTGATATGGCAAGCATTTGTCTCCTGTTCTACTGAAACCATCTGTGACACACCTGCAACAAAGTCATCTTGACTGCAGATGCACTCCTCACTGCAGCCCCAACAAATAATAGATTTCCAGCATCTTTAGGCTGTAGTCATGGTTAGACTAACCACATAACACACGGGACAGAGAGCACAGTGCTGAGCTCTTGCAGCTTGCTGGGTTTTGCTTGGCAGAGCTTGCATGCTGCCACTGATGTCAGACTATGATGAAGCTGCTCATAGTGATGCTACAGAATCGCAAGTTTATATCCCTGCAATGCTGAGGGCTTCCCAGATACCCCTCCATATGAGCAAGGTCCGATCTTCAGAAGTGCTGCTGCAAGATGACAGTCCAAGTTGAGTTAACCACCACGCACCTTGCTCTGCAAGGCGTACAGTGCTGCCTGGTGCCATCAATAAGTTCAAGCCAATATCTGATTCTGCTCTACAGAATGGCTGAAAATCAAATCTACAAAACTCCCTGTTGCCAGGAGGGTTTGGGCAAAGAGAAGCATTCATTTCCTTTTGGCCAGCAGGCAGCTCGCAATAGCTGATCACAGTGACTCCAGTAAGAATGGATGGGGAACAGGGTGTTCTGGCAACAATTACTAATACTATGAGGTCTTCCATCGCTATGGAACAGCAGCTGAATTTCACTAGAGAAGGTGTTTCATCAGTGGGTGTGCACACTTTCTCAGTGCCAGCTTGTCAGGAAGAAAAAGACCTAATCTTTTGTCATCCTCTGGAAACCCCTGATTAAAACCTTCCTTCCATCTAGCTTTTGCTAGTGAAAATCAAGCCTAAATCCCTAAAATTAAGATCCCTAAAAAAAACCCTAAATTCCACTGACTTACCTTATGTAGAGCAAAAGACAATTTGTAATTCAGGCTATCTACGCTATCTACTAAGTGTTACCTGAAAGAAAGGCCTATAAAGAGCATCTTGAGTGTACTTCTGCCAGGTAGTATAAATGAGGTAAGCCACATGATACCTAGGAGTTCCTTGAGATAGCATTACAGAAAAAAACTGCTTCAGCTCTGAGGAAAAAAAGATAGTAACTTTAATAAAACTCTTCCTGTTCATTTGTTGTGAGTAAAAGCACTCACAGAAACAGAGCAATTGTGTGGAAAGAAGGAAAAAAATAGAAATAGAAGGAAGATTTTCAACCAGAGGTGCAAAACCAGCACTCTTCCACCAGGCCCCTTCAGGCTTGAGATTGGCTCTGCTCTGTGGTGAGCATCAGTCCAGCGAAATACCTGAAAAGTGGAAAGAAATCTCCTAGAATGTTTCTTTGGGTTCAAGCGCTGATACACAACCACAAGTACTCCCTTGCACAACCTTTTTCTGCAGAACATGTTAAACAAGGCTCTCACAGTCCTTTCTTGCAAAATAAAGATAATTATTTAGCATAGCTCTCCAAAGCAGTCAATCACTTACTGTAACAGCTCGGCAGAAGAGCTGTGGGCAGCTGGAACGCAGCAGTTGCCACCCACAGAAAGATACAGTTTTCTCCCAGTAATATTCTACCCGTTTTCTTCAGAAACTTCTGCTTCAATTACAGAAAGACAAGGAAGAGTCCACAGCACACCAACGCCATAATTTGTTATTACTGTCTCCTTTACCTCAGCCTTCCAGTCCCAAACTAAAGGAACTTGTTCTGCCACAGGGTCTGAACTCCCTGTCACTGTTCTGGAGCAGGAATATACTCTACAGCATGACCTGACATCAAAAGTACAGGAATCTGAGCTCTGAAAGAGAACCAGTGGATGCATTTGAACACCCAAATGGGGAACTAATAAAGGGATTCTGATTCCTGGAGCCACAGCTTCTTTCCTGGTCTGTCTTTGGGACTGAACAATGCTGTTTCTTGCTTGGCAGATGAGGTTGTTTCATTCTTAATAAGTATAATACATGCACGAAGGCAACAAATGTAACTTAGTCTCTCCCCACATTATTATCCTTTAGGAGCCAATCTGGTTAGCTAAGTAGGAATACAAAATGACGATCCACAAAGTCTGCTTCCTGCTGTCAGTTTAGCACCTCTGCTATTTTTAACACTCTTCTGAGAACTGGAAATATGTTTTGATAAAGATACCATCTTCCAGGCAGGGAGACAAACAGTGAATCAGTCTATTCATATTAATGTCACGACAGTGATCACATCCAAGCCAGTGAAGGGCAAAGATCTCTGCAGTGCATGTTTTCTGTTTGTTATCAGCTATTCATTCTGTTTGTGCGGGGAAATCAAAGGACTAGGCTGGATGCTGAGCCCATTGCCAGAGTTTATGCCTCAGGTCCCTGCTTTACAGGAAGATGTCTGTTTCTCTGTAGCTAGCTACAGTCAATAGATTATGTGGCTTTCTTCTGGAAGGCACTCTGCAATCTTCAGATACAATCCCAGAGACTGATTCAAAATCTCCATAGGTCAGAGCTCCTGATCCTGCTCCACTCAGCAAAACAGATCCCTATTTTATATTAAGTCTTTTGTGTTCCGGGCTCTTGAAGCTTTCGAAACTAAAAGACAGATGTTTAAAATCCCTTTATAGAGCAAATTCTGCGTATGCAAAGAGGACTGGGATACAAACTTGGTTTAGAAACATCTATTCTCCGGGTCACACCTGAAAGGATATTTTTCCCAAACCAACCCTCTTTTCTGTCTTCAGACAAACTCCTACCCTCAGCAAAATTGCCAGCAGAAACAAAGTTGTAGTGGGCAGACATATCGCCCTTGAAGAAGAGCATACAAGAACTGCACATGAGGAAATGACAAAGGCATGGCGAATTTTGCAGAACTTGCCAATTTTTCCATTGGCTTCTAACTCCTTTACTTACACTTATTTATTGTAACTACTTTACTTACACAATACATTTTTTTTTCTTATGCTGAAATTCTTTCCTGGTATTTGTTTGAGTAATTCAGCTCAGAGAAGATTTCTCCTTCTTTTTTTCCTACTCAAAAAACTCTTGTCAGTTTTTTTTTTCCAGTTGTATTTTCCTCATTTCTTTCTAATGTGTATGTATATGTGTTACTGAATAGACACATAGAAACTGCCAGGAAAGCCCTTTTGTTAAATAGTAGAATTACTGTCCCCCTGCAGCAACAGCACACTGCACAATCAGTTTATTTTTTTTTCCTTTTTTTCTTTTGGGTATAATTACTTCCCAGGTTTTTGTTTGTTTGTTTGTTTGTTTGTTTGTTTGTTTTGTGTGTGTGTGTGTGTGTGTGTGTGTGTGTGTATGTGTGTGTGTTAAATGCTGAGAAAAAAATATAGCATTAATTTCAGGTATCCTCCCTTGTTCAGAGAGTGCTGAAGTGGAACTGAACATGGCCAAAGACAGAAATACATTTTGCAAACAGGCCCACATTTGTATTGGTTAAAATAATAATAATGTAAGAAGTATCTCTCAAAACGTAAAGGTTTTCTCCTTCTCGATTGTGTATTTACAGCATGACACTATGTTAGCTTAAAATGTGATTAATGTCCCTGAGAACTATGAAGTAACCCATGGCATTTGTTAAGGACCTCCGGATGGCACTGGCATCCAAATATCACTGCCCATTCAGACTTTTGGGCAAGAAAACTACGCTGACTCTCAAGAAAACCACTCAAAACGGTAGCCTTTTGGCAGACTGCAACACTGCTTCCATCTCTGCCAAAACTGCACAGGTCAGAAGAAAAGTGACCTAAACCACCGCATAATATTTCATTTCACTGTTTGGCACAGCTGCACAACAGAAACTTGGGCTGTATCAAGCTTCTTTAATGATCTGTAGGCATGACGTTTTATTTGAAAAATTGTTTAAGAAATTGATTAATTCTGCTGTCCATTGAATGGATGCCTCTCCCTGTGCACTGCACTGTATGAGCAAGGAAGAAATGAAAGTAAAATATCTCCATCTTCTTGTGATCCGTGCATTATGAATGATCCAACTGCTTTTTTTTTCCCTGCATTAGAATCAACCTGGAGATGCTGGAACGGGGATATCTCTCCTGAAGGAGCAGCACAGTATCTCTACGGAGCCTGAAGAGCAGTCATGGCTGAGCAAAAGTCTTATTTCAGCATGCCAAACCAATCAGGGCCTCTGCCAAATGCTTGAAGATCTGGGAGAAATCCATTCTTTCCAAAGACACTGCAGCAACATGCCACCCTCTGGTACCCATTCAACTGGAGTAATTCTCTTCACTGCATAGGCAAACAGGGAAAGATGCCTCACATTTTGTATTTTCAGGATGGATGTTAAGTCTTAGTGACCATCATAATTCAATGTGTGAACCCATCTTTCACCAGCTACGTTGCCTGTGAAGGGCAAAGGAGGAGGGAGAACAAGAAGGAAATCAGGGTGACAGAAAAGGAGACAACAGTTGAAGCAGACAAACAGCCTCTGTTTGTGCATGCAAATGAAGTGCATCATATTTGCAGCTGCACTGTATTCCCCCAGAAGTTAAACACTGGGGAAAGCATCTATGCCTTTGTCATTGTCAGGTTAGTACAGCTGACTTTCAGTGGGCTTGAACCTACTCCTCCTGTCGTTTTTCTAAATCCACCACGGCAAATCATCTCTACTGGTTTTCATTGCCGCCTTTTTACCTTCCCATCTGAGGAATAATTGCACAAGCCTCCTGAGCGCTGCACACCAATTTCATCTTTGCTCTTTTCTAGGCCCCCATGCTCATGTCAGTGCCCATGTTTGCCGTTTCCTCCTTCTTAGAATTCTCCAGGGGAAGACGTGGTGACTGCTCAAAAGCTTTTACCGGCAAGTAAACCCCGCTGCTTGTCTGCTCCGCTCAAGGAAGCTCTTGTGTGATTGTGTGCATTGCCCATTCCGTACAGGGACAAGTGCTTCTTTTTGGGGGGACATTGTCTACAAACTGCCAGGCACCATGCCTGAAAGCAAAATCCCAGTGCATGCGCTTTGTTGACTGAGGTGACAAATGAAAGATGATAGCATCTACTGAGCAGAAACTATTCCAGAGATGCAAATATAATTGCCCCTGTAGCAGTTATCAGAGGGCTTTAAACTTGCATCAGGACGAAGTCTTTAGGCTTCTCCTCCAAGGGGAGCACTATTTCTACTTTGGCACTCTTTCTGGTGTGACTGAATTGTCTCTCCAGCTGGACTCAAATAAGACAAATACTACCAGCTAGACAAAGCTTCACAAAGTGCAGCTCTGAAACCCAAGAATGTAGTATTTCTTCCACCAGGAGTATATCATGAGCCACTCCAAGCACAAATGTCAACAGCTCCTTTGTTACATTCCTCCCAGAAGACTCAAAGCTGGGTAGAAGAACCAGCTTCCTCCTTCTGGAGTTGTGCAAGAACCTTTGAGATGTCACCATTAGCTGTGTCATTTTGCAAACTGTTTATTCCAAGGAACGATCATTCCCCACACTGAGGTCAACGAGGGGTTTTGTTAAAGCAGCTGAGGCATTGCTGTCCCTGCTGGGAGGGCTGGGATAGACGCAGCTCCAGGACCTTTGTCCTAGACAGACACTGGGGATGCAGCATGGCCTGAAACTCAGAGCTCTTAGTGCCAAGGGAAGTTCATGCTTGACTCCAAAGTTAAACGATTGCTTTCCGATAATTTCCAAAGCCAGGATAGCCATGTCTAAACCCTACTAATCTCTTTAAGGAAATATTTGGTTTATCTTCCAGCAGGAAAACATTACACACTCTCTAGTAATTTATATACATAAAAGATGAACTTTAGGGCTTTTTCCTCTGTGCCTTTCACACTGCTGCTGCTGTAAGTTCGGAACATGATGTGATAGGAAGAAGATGTTGTGATTTCTACCAGTGGCAGGCTTGCAGACTTTCCCAAAAACCAGACTTCTCAAGCTAACTCAGTCAACTATGAAACAAACAAAAAACGATTTCTTTCTGTCACTTCACAAATTAAAATGTATATTGAGATTTCTTTAACTTAATTTCTCTGTGGCAGGGAATTTAACTTCCTCGGAGTGGGAGATTTCTGCATGAGGGGAATGTATCAAAAATGCACGTCACAGGGTTGGTAATAGCTGTGAGGAAGCAGAAGGGCTTAAACCACCCAGTAAGTTGACAAAATCAACAGAAGTTTTTTCAGGGGTATCATTTGTTTAACATCTGCCTGTGCATGAATCGTGCTTCCTTATAAATACTGGTAACTGCGAAGTTCTTTTTGCTACTGACCTTAAGTTCCAGGTCTCAAAAAAAGCAATAAAGCAATGAAGGTACTGGGGAAAAAAAAAAAAAGGAAAAGAAAAAAAAAGAAAAAAAGGTATTTCCTTCATCAGCTGTACCAAACTTCCTCCAGTGGTTTAGTTTTGCAAATGATATCCAGCAATCAGTCAAAAGACACATCTATGGAACATTATCTTCTGTTTTCTAGATGTTCACAGTCAACCTGACACTTGAATCTACCCACCTCTTTTCCTCTTGCTAAGTTTTCTTGCCTGAGGGAGTCTGAACATTTTGTTAGCTGAAGGGACTCATCAGAAGGGATGATGGATGCACACACTTTCTAGCAATCATTTAATCTCCATTTTCTACACAGAGAGACTGATAACATCCTCAGAGGAATGAAATCAGTTGTTTCTTCCTTTTACAGCATGCCATGTCTGTTCTATCTATTTAAATCATTATCTACAAAAAAATGTTATCTATTAAAAAACCTCTTCTTTTAAGATAGTGTTTTCAGAAATTTTCCTAAAGATCCATTCAATAAGTGCAGGACATTCCAGATAAAACTTTCACAGGATTCAATTGCCTGGGACTTCAAATCTTGCCTTCTAAAGCCGTATCCAGTTAGAACCCCTGTGTATCTCTGTGCAGATGAAGTCACAGGCACGTACATGCTTTCCAGAGGAAATCATGGCTCTCCAGCTGCCTGTTCTGCCTTCTTGCCAGAAGTTACAATGCTCTGCAGTAATGCTTGTGCTCCGGGGCATATACTTCAGTGCAAAATCAGACACATTGGTATAAATGGAGGAAATGGGTTTTCTGCTCTGTCAGCTGTGGGACCTCTACTAAAGCTTGGTCTGGGAGCTGGGCATTGAGCCCTGCTGAGGGCTGCAGCTGGTCCTGGGCAGATGCCCGACTGTGTGCCTCTGCTCCTACACATTTCAGTTGCATTTGCATAACAAGACTCACAAAGAAGATGCTCATGAATGCTGATTCTTATCCAATCCTAATGTCTACTTGTGCTCAGCCAAGAACATTGTTGTACCCACCGATTTTGTATAAGCATTTTCTGCATCTCTGCTCCACCTACAAATATATTTAAAATCTGCATTAAAGTTTTCTGATTCTTTTCTAATGAACTTTTCTGAAGTGCAGACTGAGCAGATCCCATAAGATTTTCAATTAGTATTAATACTGGAATCTCCTGTACGATGCAGTTACGTATGACTGTGGCATGGCTTTCCAAGGGATTTATGTATATAACAAAGGGATGTTGTAAGGTCTTGCCTTTTTCCCCTCTTCACTGTCCCTTGGTAGACTTTGGACACTGTATTCAAGCAACCCGTGTGATGATAACGGAATAACAACAGGTGAACTAATAGGTTATTAAAACCTGCTTCTTGAAGAAGCCAGTATCCCCCTGCAAACAGCTGACAACCACAAGCTGAAACAAACTACCTAAGAAAACTCTCCCTTCAACCTCAACAGGTTTAGCAGCAGAGGTGCTTGAGGTGCACTCAGCACAAATTCTGGCTAGGCAAAGTGAAGATAAGATCCAAGTATGTTTGCACATTTCATTCCCTTCGATACCATGAAGTTGCATGTTTGCTGTTTGGGACATTCAAAACAATTGAGTTTTACTATACCTCAGTTCTGGTCTAAGTTTATTAATACTTATCAGTTAAGAAAATTTTATTTTCAGTATGGTTTGAGATTCACAGAAGGCTGGATTCTGTAACCCGCCTTATATGCTTTCTTAGTATTTTTCACTTTCTGTCTAACAGGAGAAAAAATCTGCATTGGAAAGGGACATTTACTTGCACTCAGAACATTGGATAACACTGGGTTTCCGCACCACGTGGAAAAATCATTAATGGCTGGCCACTTCTTCGCCAGATCTTACGGATCTTATTCAGCTACTTTTAGAATGCTACTTTTAGAGTTGGTTTACCTTCAATGTCCCTTCTGGGGAGACCTGCTAAAGCAGACTTGTAAAACACTCAGGGCTGTGGGTGGCTTGCAGCACACAAACACCGTTCTGTGCTTCATTTCACTGTACTTGCACACTGGCTACACTGTCTATGTGGCCATCTCATAAAGCGGACTGACAATGCAGATATCAGTCAGAAATAAACAAATCTTTTCTTTAAGATAAAACCTTTATTCTAATTCAAAGGAATCACAGGCTTTTACTTTTTGGATAATGTCCTTTATTTTTATTTGAAATTTGGTGGAGTGCTACTACTCCCTCAGCATGTCTAGTCACCAGACCTCACATTTTGTTTCAAGAGTGCGCATCAACTGTACAGTCTTTTCCCACAGCTGTACAGAATAATAAAAGGAGCTAAAAATAATAACTCATTCACTTCACCATAGATTCCGAGAAATGACAAATAGCAGTCATTTTTCCCAGCCAACTAGAAAACCATGTCTTCTGTATGTTCATCTCTATATATTCATCTCAATCCTCAGAGGAGGAAGCATCTTCCTCCTCTGTTTTCTGATAGACAACTTTGCTGTTTGAGTATTCCTAATAAAGATTTTCTTGTGGTAGCTTCTAAACCCATCAGCCAGATGTGAAAGGCAGTGACCTAACTGGATCAACACACACACACACACAAAAAACAACCCCAAACAGTCAAATTTACTCAACTGTATGTTGCTTGTTATATCCTTCCCTGTGCCATGATGTCTCAGTCTCCATCATGGACTAGAGCTTCCAGTCAAGCCAAAACATCATCTCAGCATGATGTCCCAGCTTGTCACAGCCACATGCCATGGGGGTAGCTCCTAGGGTTCTGAAACACCTCTGTGCCAGAGCTTATAAAGTGGCAAAAGTCTTTGATACCTGCAGAAATGCCATGCTAGGAATTACAGAGAATAGTAATATTTGTAAGTAGATGTCCATAAAAGGTCGATGATGCATGAGACCTCAGCCAAGAGCCAGCTGGCATTAGTCAAGCTCTCATTGGCACTATGAGGGCTTTTATTCAAAGAGAAGCCCATCCTACCTCTGTGCAGGCAGCCAGCCTGCAGAATAGGAGAGGCATTGCCAAAGGTTTTTTAGGCTGTCTCTAACTCTGTTTATCATGCTGAAGATACTGCAGATAACAGCAGTTACCCAGTTGTCCAAAATTTCTTGCAGGGAGCATTGTGAACTTTCCCAGAATCCCATTAAGCTAAATCATAGAATCACAGAGTCACAGAATCACAGAATCATGGAATCATAGAATCATAGAATGGTTGGGTTGGAAGGGACCTCAAAGCCCATTCAACCCCAAACCCCTGTTATGAGCTGGTTGCCATCCACCAGCTCAGGCTGCCTAGGGCCCCATCCAGTCTGGTCTTGAGCACGTGCAGGGATGGGATACCCACAGCTTCTCTGGGCAGCTGTGCCAGGGCCCCACCACTTTCTAAGTAAGAAGTTCCTTCTTAACATCTAACCTGTATGTCCTCTTCTTTAGTTTAAAGCCACTCACCCTGGTCCTATTACTCTTAGGTCATGCAAAAAGTCAGCTTCCCTCCTGCTGAAAGTTTCCTTCAAGTACTGGAAGGCCACAATGGGGTCTCCCCAGAGCCTTCTCTTCTTCAGGCTGAATAAGCTATGCTCCCTCTGTCTTTCTTCGTAGGAAAGGCACTCCAGCCCTATGATCATTTTCATGGTCCTCCTCTGGACCCAATCCAACAGCTCCACAACCTTCTTGTGGTGGGGGCCCCAGACCTGAACGCAGTGCTGCAGGTGGGGCCTCATGAGGGCAGAGCTGAGGAAGACAGTTGCCTCTCTCTCCCTGCTACCACCCCTCTGTTGGTGCAGCCCAGAGTACAGTTGGCCTTCCAGGCTGCAAGTGCATGCTGCTGGCTCATGCCCAGTTTTCATCCTCCAGAACTCCCAAGTCCTCCTCAGCAGGGCTGCTCTCACTGAGCTCTTCTCCCAGCCTGCATAAATATATGGGGTTACTCCAACCCAAGAGCAACACCTTGCACCTGGCCTTGTTGAATCATAGAATCACCAAGAATTGAAAAGACCACCAAGACCATCCAGTCCAACTGTCCACATATCACCAATATTTCCTCACTAGTCTACGTCCCTCAATACAACATCTAAGTGTTTCTTGAACATGAATCTCATTTGGTAAACATGGACCCTTTTTCAAGCTTGTCTAGGTCTCTTTAGATGCTGGAGCAAGTCTTGCAAAGCCCAAAGAGAATTTACAACAGTATTTATCCTGTTTTAGGCAGGAGAGTTGTCAGTTTCATGGGACATGGAAGAGCACTGTGCTCATTCTGATTATCTCTATCTCCTTTCCTGAAAACAGTGTTGTGGCTGCAAAGTTAGAATCCCCTCCTGCATCATTTAACACAACACCAAAGAAGGGCAACAAGGCTGGTGAAGGGCTTGGAGAATATGCCCTACGAGGAGCGACTGAAGGAACTGGGGCTGTTTAGTCTGGGGAAGAGGAGGCGGAGGGGAGACTATTGCTCTCTTCAGATACCTGAAAGGTAATTGCAGTGGGAGTGGGGTTGGTCTCTTCTCACTGGTGACAGGTGACAGGATGAGGGGAAATGGCCTCAAGTTTTGCGAGGATAAGTTTAGTTTGGATATTAGGAAACACTTCTTTACAGGAAGGGTTGTTAAGCACTGGAATAGGCTCCCCAGGGAGGTGGTTGAGTCACCATCCCTGGATGTGTTTAAAAGCAATTTGGATGTGGTGCTCAGGGACATGATCTAGTGGAGGGTTGTTAGAGTTAAGGTAGTATGGTTAGGTTGTGGTTGGACTTGATGATCTTTAAGGTCTTTTCCAACCTGAGCGATTCTATGATTTTACTATTCTAACACTCAAAACATGTTGATTATAGCCGGGGGGGGTGGGTCAGATAGTGTCTAACAGAGAAGGACAACCTATTATCAACCCAGATAGCAAAAATTCTCCCTGCCCAACAAGTAAATGGCGCTCACAGGTAGCTTTGTGCAAACAAAAAGCTGTCTAATTTGTTGTAGGAAACTAGTATACGGCCAGTTCTTCTGTGTTGCTGGTAGATACGTGCAGAGCCCCACAAAGAGTGTTGTTTGCAATGTGGCATGAAACAGCAATTTTCCAAGACAGAGTGCAACCAAGGTCATACTTAGATGCTAACTCAATAATTTGAGAAGAAATTGTGCATTCAGACTGTTATGAGATGGTAAACTGGAGATAGGAGCAGGATGTGGATGTATTAGCCTATTAGGGCACTGTTCATTTTTAAAACCAGAGTTATTGACACTACTTATTTGATGGGAATGAGAAAGGAATTTAAGAAACTTTTTTAATCATTGCAAGAAAATAATGACCTGTGTCGATGCTACATAGCACCTCTTGCACTATAGTAATACAAAGATGCCCTGGAAGAAGAGACCAAATTTAGGATTCTTTCACATCAGCTACCAGATTTCTATGTGGAGAAACAGACCGATGTTTGCATGTATGTAACCTCCGTTGCTGCTGTAATTAAATTCTGGTGGTTTGTCTCACAGAAGTTATTTTTAAAGGATTTTTGTCATGAAAGAAATCTGTCATTTGTAGCTGGAGGGTCTCCATCTCAGCTTTGCATCTCTTCTCAGCTTAGGCCACAAAGTGCAAGCTTCTGGTACTTAACTAAAGCTGGAAGGAGATCTCATCCTCTACAGAGTTACTAGTAAAAGCCTTGAATGTCGCTGTGGACTGTACACAGGAGGAATATCAAACTGCGTCACAGCTAGTTCTGTTTTGGCAGCTCTTGTGGTTTTATAGTGAATTTCACAACATCTCCTATTTTTCTTAAAACCTTAGCTATGGAGTTAAGTGACTACATGGGAATCCCAGCTTTCACATAAAATAGAAAGTTATGATTTCTTACGAATGTAAGGAAAAGGTAGAAGTGTGATGCAAGTGCAAAAACAGAATAAAAAATAGTACATAAAATTTGGTAGCTTTCCTTACTGCCTGAATTTTACAAGCCAGATCTCCACCTCATTACGGACTCAACATAAAGCCATGTTCTTCCACACCAGCCAGTGAGGATGAGCACCCTGCTGCCAGCTTGGTCATCCCCTCGGCTGGCCCAGGTCGTGGTGACTCTGTGCATCAAACAACAGATCATTTCTGCTGGATGACAGCTTATTTTCTAAATTGGTAATATCTTTGCCACCAACTTGAGCTGATGTCAGTAACACGTTGTCATCGGGAAGCAAGGCTGATAAGTTTCAGGCAATAGAGCTGCCAAGGAAGTGACTGAATGCAAATTAAAACTTAACTCTTGCTTGGATCTATGTGGTTTCATTTTCAACTGTCTGTAGCACTTCTTACAAATCCTTTCATCGTTTTACAATCTGAGGGTCGAGAAGACAGTAGTTCCTGTAAAGGTTCCCTTCTCGCTTTCAATAACCACGATCTGCTTTAGTATTTATGATTGTAACAGTGACTTTGCCAAGAATTCCCGCTGGGATAATTTACTGTAAAATGTGATGTGATAAAAAATGTAGCTGGTAATTGCAGCAGATAGTTCCCATGTACAGTGTATCTCAAAGCTGATCCTCTAGAAACAGAGCAGTCCAAAGAGGCTGGACCACAGGAAAGCAAGTTAGAACTAGAAGGATATATTGTATCTACCCTTTTTGAGAGGAAACCGAAAGGCAGAGCTAGTTTCAAATGTGGGTATGCGAAGTGTGAAGGCTAAGTTCTGAGTGAAAACAAGATTTGGGAGAAGAGCTGAAATTCAGTTGTGACTTTTGCACAGATAGGCATCAAACTGGATGAGGAAAAGAGAGATTGGGGTGGGTTGTAAGGACTTGTACAATTATGACTTTCTTTCCCTTTACATTTCTAAAATGCTTTCCTATAGTGTGACAAACAGATGGGATCCACCCACCAGTCATTTATTGCAGACACATTCACTATATTTAGAGGCATATTATGAAAATATAACTCACCACACAAAGAAAAGATAATGGGGGGAGGGTGGCAATGGAGACTGTATTTTCAGTGTACATTTCTAATTTAACCCCTCACTGCTGCATTACCTGTTCTGAGTCTTTCTGGAAATCTGTCCAAGAATTTTCTTTCTGGAGAAAAACTGCAAGCAAGGTTGGTGGTGAGGGGGAAGAAAAGAAACATGACACACAGTAATGAGTGATATTAAAGATGTGTAAGTACAAGCACATGGAGGATGAGCCAACAGCTGTACAAGCTCACCGATTTTTTTATCAAGGGCACCAAGAAAACATTTTAGGAGAACGGTGGCGCAGTACTAACAATAGATTTTTCCATAATAAATTAACTTCTGGCGAGTGTACCTCGATACTAAAGTGCTTTCAATGCAGCTTCAGGCTGGTCCATGACTACCACCCAAGCTCTGGTACACTGAACCATCAGGCAATGCTTACAAGAGAAAACTTTGCCTGTCTCCAGTATGGTCAGTTGCCTTGCTGGAGCACAGCATGGTCTCACAGAATCACAGAATCACAGAATCACCAAGGTTGGAAAAGACCTATAAGATCATCCAGTCCAACCATCCACCTATCACCAATGGTTCTCACTAAACCATATCCCTCAACACAACATCCAAACGTTCCTTGAACACCTCCAGGGTCGGTGACTCCACCACCTCCCTGGGCAGCCCATTCCAGTGCCTGACCACTCTTTCGGAGAAGTTGTATTTCCTAATATCCAGCCTGAATCTTCCCTGGCACAGCTTGAAACCATTCCCTCTAGTCCTATCACCAGTTACACNTTAACGCAAACATTTCGTTCCAGACTTATTTTGGAAAACTTTGTTTGAAAGGCACAAAATGAAATCCAGCATCTCAGCTCCTTGTCTGTGCTCGAGAGATGTTGGTGATGTGTTAAGGTCTAGGAATGTGCTGTGGAAACAGTTCTAAATTTAAACAGTTGAGTTTGGGTCAGTCTGGAGACTGTCTAGAAATTTCTCAAGAGCATGTTTGTTTCTGGTTTCTATTTGTTCCAAGTTTCACTGATACCTCGACAGCAATATTTTTTTGTCTTATTTCCCCTTCTCTTTCTGTCATGTAAACATTCCTAAAGCAACAACTCAGATAGAACCTGAGGTGTTGTTTAGTTTTCAGATATTGTAGAAGCTTCTCTCTGGCTTTTGGCATAGGATGAGCAAGGGTTATACCATTTTGAGCACTGTACACCATTTCCCACTGTTTCACAAGCTCCAGAAGACAAGATACGAGTGCTCTGAGGAAGGTCTCCCATGAAGCTGAGTCATGATATTACTGCAATCCAGGGCAGGGCTGCAGGTTTGTGTGCAGGGAAAGCTCTCTTGAGACTTTGCGGCAAATGCAGACTTAACTCTTCTTCTCCCACAGCTGACTTCCGTTGAGGTTTGCAGGAACGTCACAGGGTCGTATTGTGCTCACAAGATAGAGCTCATTTAGGTTTAGTTTGTGATAATCTTTAGTTTGCTCTTACTAAACACACTCCTGGAAATAGGCGCAGCAGGATCCAGCCTCCTGGCAATCTCCTAACCCCACCAGGTTTTCCTCACTGTACAGTTCTCAATAGATCTGTCAAGGCCTCACCAGTCCTCGTGCATAAAGGGTTGTTAAGCCTGGAATAGGCTCCCCAGGGAGGTGGTTGAGTCACCATCCTTGAATGTGTTTAAAAACCATTTGGATGTGGTGCTCAGGGACATGATTTAGCAGAGGGTTGTTCGAGTTAGGGTAGTATGGTTAGGTTGTGGTTGGACTTGGTGATCTTTAAGGTCTTTTCCAACCTGAGCTGTTCTATGATACTATGTTTTTTTCTGCTGAGAGTTTAAAACTTGTATGTGTCCTTCAATATATAGCTACAACAACATAAATAGGAATGGCTTTTGTTTCAGATACTCTGATGGAAAGCCTGCTAGAGAATAAGATGGCAGAGTAACAACTATGATTAAACAGAACAGTAAACAGAATTGCAAATGGGACAGTAAGAGAATAATAAGAGGGAGGAAATGATTAAATTACTTATCAGTGATATTTAAGTAAACTTCTGGAAGGTTTTTTTTAGCACCAAAACTCTGGAAAGCACATTAAGATACAGCCTGTTCCAGGAATGTGCTGTAGGTACATAGGATGGTTGCCCTGGGTCAGACCATCCAGCCCATTCTCTTCTTTTGGACAGTGTCAAAAACCAAAGACATCAAGAGCATGACAAACACATGCGAAACTCTTGCTCTGCCAACCTCCAGTAATTTGCAGCTCACTTATTTACTCGCTTACTCATCTTACTCACTTATTTTCCATGCAGAAAAGCCCTGACCTTCTTAATCTTTCTAATGCTTTTCTACAGGGTTCAGGACTGAAAATAACTGAATTCAAATGCGTTTGATGGTGTGCTTAATTTAAAGAAAAAAAACATCGCTTTCTAGATGAAGGCACATAAGCAATAGCTTATTAAGTGATTGTGGCAAATATGAACTACTGATTAAATGAATTTGCCACATTTTTCCGCTTGATCTCCAACACCAGGAATTTCAATTTTCATGAATGACAGCCTCTGGCATAACATATATAAATTGTGGAGAAGTATTAGAATAATATGAANTTATAGAGAGCAATAAGGTCTCCCCTGAGCCTCCTCTTCTCCAGACTGAACAATCCCAGCTCCCTCAGCCGCTCCTCATAAGGCCTGTGCTCCAGACCCCTCACCAGCTTTGTTGCCCTTCTTTGAACACGCTCCAGGGCCTCAATGTCTTTCTTTCAGTGAGGGGCCCAGAACTCCATTGCTTAACTTCACGGCGTGGCAGTGTCAGAGGCAAAGAAGAAAGCTAAATTATTTGATCAGGGAAAACTTCTTTGAGGGTGGTGGAGCACTGAAACAGGGTGCCCAGAGAGATTGTGGATTCTCCTTTTCTGCAGATACTCTTGCGCAATCTATTCTAGGGAACCTGCCTTAGCAGGGGGGCTGGACTGGATAATCTCCAGAGATCCCTTCCAGCTTCTACAATCCAGTGACATCAATTTGGTAAAGAAACAAAGCTTAAAGGAGGCAGACACAAGTTCAGTCACAGGCACAGATCGTTTAACATCTAATGCTTTACACTGGCAGGCAAAGTAGGGGTGAAAATTTAAGCCTGCACAGGCTAATTGGAAGTTAGAAGGTTTAGAAATACTTTTCTAAACAAACTGCTGGTGGACTGGCATGCCTTGTACCACATGTAGCATTCAGTGAGAATGGCAGTAATACTTCTCTCACATTTACAAGGAAACCTCTGTTACAGAAAGAGGTATGGAAAAAAGAATCTTCTTTTCTGATAAATCTTACATAGCTTTTGACAAGATGGAGTATGATGTAATGATATTTCCTGCAGTCCTGTGCTGAGAAACAGGCATTCAGAGAAGATACGCACATTAAAACACAGGATGCCTTTATCATGGCACCTCACATTGCTTGCTGTGAGGATGCATCTTTGTTGAGAAACTAGCTGGCTGACAGTCCTGATAATTGGCAGCTGTGGAACAGGCCTCCTTCCAAGAGGCATACTAGGAAACTGGCACCAACCCTCTCACCTTTTTGGCTCTCCTCTCTGAATCTTAATGGCTTTAAAAAACTCAGAATTTCCCACCACTTGTCCAAGATCACAGCTTGAAAGGTAGAGACAAAAATGATCCATTCCACTGCCAGGGTTTGAAAATACATGCCACAGTTATGTGATTTGTAATGTCTTGGACAGAACAGCTCTCTACAGCTAAGAGTATTTCCATCTCTGCTTCTCTCTCCTAAAGTCATTTTATACTCAGAGCATACATTTTTTTCTATCTAAGGGCTAATATTTGCCCAGTGGCAATATCTTTGGATCAGTCTCTGACATAGAAACCAATGTATGCATATACGTGGAGTTACAGCAGAGAAAGAAGTGCAAGCTGTCATGCCCTAGGGAAAAAACAGCTTGTACTTCCTTCTCTGCAGAAAGGACATTCTTACTGTGCCTCCAGGACTAGAAATAAAGATGAGGCATGAGATATTCACAGCAGCTATGCTACACTATGCAGTCAATGTGCTTGGGAAGAAGGTAGGTAAGTCAAGACCCTCAGCTCACTTGAGGTCCTTCTGCACTCCTAATAGAAGCAGATCACTGAGCTGTGGGAATTAGGGTGGAAGCCTTTGACCAGTTAATATGGTCACCAACTGTAGAGTTCAGAGTGCAACTTGCTAAAATGACAGTCTAAAGACCCATTACTCATTGAATGTCCATGGGTAAATGATTTCACCTCTCTCTGCCTTCACCTCTCTCACCTTCCTGCTCTGTCCCTTGTCTCTCCTCTGTTGGTTGCTGACACTGTGCATGAGTTTGCTGTTAGGCTAGTACAACAGGGCATAGATCTCTGCTACCACTGTTCTGATGACATCAAAGAGCAATAAGGATTCCTCCTCTCCATTGCCAAAATATAAAGAAAACCACCATGAAATCTCTCAGAAGGTACAGAATGCAGCTGCTTTGCCTCCCTTGGAGCATCAAGTTTCATGAACAGCAGGAGGCAGAGTAATGAACTTCTGGGAACACATGTATTTCTTTTCCCACCTTCAAAGCGTCACAGACATAAGGTACATTGTTTTTGCCTCACTGCTGTGCATCAGTAACTGTCACAATCTGCATTCTATAGGAAAGGATGGGGTTGCAATTTAAGTGGAATTAGCAGTGTTGTAAGATGATTTAGTTCTTTTTTTGAATTGTCAGTGCTGTAAACTCCAATGGCTTGTTCTGTATTCCAACCTAGTGAGCAGATTTCATTTCTCTCCTTCTTTCTTTTATCTATCTATGTTTGATGAGAGAGGAAAACAACAACAACAAATAGTATTTCTTGAACTTTAAAAGCATAAAGACCAGCATAAAGACAATTAATGTTTAAAGGGGTAAGTGCAGTTTTCCCTGTCACAAAGTGGGTGCTGTATTTCAATCCACCGCTTGTTAGCTGCTTCAGAAAAAAGCTTAGCTTCTCTCTATAGGATGCTCTAACTCTCCTCAAGCTAAAGCATTTCAATAAACACCTAATTTGCCTCATTGTAGGTTCATTTTAATGTCTGACAGATGCAAAAGCCAGATGCACTGAAGTTTCACTGTTTCTTTTCCATCAGGTGGAGAGGTATTGTGGATACATATGAAGCAACAAAACTCAATGTATTTTCTGAAAAATACAGGATTGTAAAATGTCTTCTGCTGAGCATTCAGAGTTAGTAGATACTTCTGGCAATTTTGGTCTTACTCGTTATATGTCAGGAAAAGAAGATGGGGAGAGAGCTAGTCCTCATCAGGGACAGTGAAAATAAAAATAAATTCATAGTGTGACATTCTGTAAAATATTGTGTTAAATATAATGCAGGAAAAATGTGTATTTATGTAAAACATGGGATTTGGATGGTGGGAACTTTGTAGACAATATCTGAACTCAGAAACACAAACAAGCAGCGAACAACTGCATGAACTTCTTTCCGAAATGGAATTTGAGGCTTCGTGCTGAGTTTGCTAAGACTCCTCAGCATATGCTTTTGAGTTGTATGGAGACCTAATGGATGCCATACACCACAGCACTGTGCAGAGGCAGCTGTGCTCATCCTTACTGCCCTGTGCTGAACCTGGAGCAAGTTACCAGCTTAGTTTTATTATCTTTGATTTCTGGTGAACACCCATCTCAATGAACACCTGATTAGCCATAATGAGGACTCGTTTTGGATACCTAGCAGATAAAAACTTTTATGTGCATCTCTGTACAGATGTATGCACAGTGTATGATGTAGACATACCCTAAAGGATCCTAATTATCCTCAGTGCCTTTTAGCCAGGGAAAACAGCTCAAAAATTTTGTAGAGGAGATGCATTTATGGTGATCTTTGAAAGACAATACATCTTGAATTTCTGGATGACATTTACACCATCACTTTTCAGAAAGTGATGCATTTCACATTAAGTAATCCCAGCACTTGGACCAACCAAAAACAATGTTATCATTTTCCAATTAGCCAAAAAGACTGTGGGTTTTGTATTATTTTTAAGGGAGATAAAATGGTCTAAAAATGAGTTAATCTGTAAAATCACCAGCCAAAGTAGATTAAATAGTTTAAGGCTCCAGAGGTAGCTTCTCTTGCAATGCAACAAAATGTTGCCACTAGCTCTGCCATCTTTTCACTTTTCTAATTACCCAATATCTTCAGTTCTGGACCATGTAAGAGAGCATGTAATGCTTCAGAAATATTTTCACAAGCAAACCAGCTATTCATCTTTCATGGCTAATGTGGGATTTTATTAAGTTAAAAAATACTGTTAATAAAAATAGAAACCACTTAAAATGCAATGTAATACTAACATCCAATCAACAGTGAAAGCTCTCTCTGATTAGTTTCTTAGATATGGTGTTCACTTCCTTAAAACATAGAATTAGAGTGCCTGTTGCCCTTCCAGAAAGCACGCTAAAATGTTTCCTGCATATACATGCCAACCTGAAGACATGCATTTTCTGTATGCCTGAAGCTGAGCTTTCCAGGGGCCCTTGACAGTTCTTTCATCCTAGAAAGAAATAGCTATAGTTTATGCTCAATTCCTTTCTAGATCCCAAATGCTTCTGAAGGATTTCCCGTTGATTTGCAAAGGCAATCAAACAGCAAGCTAAGTAGGACAAAAAGATGTACAGTGAAATGTTATGACAGCACTGCCTTGATTTCCTGCTGCAATCACTATCTTACGCTGCTTGATGGTGGGTCTTATTCCCTTTGATTTTTAACAAAAGCATTAAAGAAATTTCAGCCTTCGCGGTTTTACACCTCCCAGGATTAACAGAGAAACCACAAACAGGAATTCCCTGGATCTGAAAACTCCTTCTGTTCTTTTTAATTCTTCCTCATTTTCTCTTTCATTTTTATTTTTTTTTTCTAAATAAAGCTCAGTAAGATGAGAGGAAGGTAAGGGAAGTTTAATCTGATAAAACCTGTTAAAAATCTGGGCTCTTGGTGATGTACAAGAGATGAAGACAAGAGCAATGACTGCTAAGAGACCCAAATTCTCAAAATTGTCTATGTCCTATAAAAGCATGTGGATGAATGAGAACAAGTGGTGTTTGAAATCTTGTTCTATTTTTTACACAAAAGTCTGGATTTCATACGGGTGATTTTAGCCACTTCCTCACCATGTAACTGCACTGCTAATAAGAGTTCATGGCAAGTGGTAACTTATGCAACTCTCAAATTCTGAAGAAGGATTTCATTTTCATTATTTATTTTGAGACTTGTTACTGCCTGGGAAAATCTGACCTAGATCTGTAAAATGGCTCATATCTGGTTCTACACAAGGAGTCAGAAATAGCACAAATGCTTATGGGATTTGTATGGGTCTGCTCCAGCTTGCCACTGAAATCAATATAAAACTTCCTATTAACTTGATAGGAAACAGGACAGGATACTACAGCAGGAAAAGAGTGTAAGTATATCAGAAGGGGTACAGACACAATCATATTACTTAATCAACATACAGATATCCAGTGACTGACTACCCATACCCTTATCTGCCAAAACTGCAAAGTAAGCCAATAAAGCTTCAGACTTCTATCACCATGGTCGGGTTAAACTGTTCTCCTGGGTCTCCAGGTATGCACACCTCAGCTGCCAGCTCTCAAGGAAGCATTGTGCTTGGTATTGCAAGCAAACAGACTGGTTGCAGAAGAACACTTGATATGTAGGCTACTTATGATTGAGTGACTGAACAACATCTGAAAGGAAACAAAAATTCTGGTAGTTCACTGTAGGAGGAATGTGGAGAGCATTTGCAACACTTAAAAAAGCATAACTTGGGTATTTTCTTCAATACATCAAACAACTCTAACTTCTTTCTTTCCTCTAATGTCCATTTCATAGAGCCATAGAACCACAGAATCACTGAGAGGCTTCGTTTGGGAGGGACCGTAAAGATCATCTTATAATCCCTCTGCCATTGAAAGGATTTTCTAGTTTTTCTGGTTCTGACACTCTGGAACTTCTTATTTAGGAAGCCTTCTTTGAAGACTGACATGCAGAACTGGTCTAAGCAGAGTATAGCTTCTTGTGCCTCGTGGACGATTCTGTTTGTACACACCAGCCTGCCTACCTCTTCCACAACATGTCAGACTGCTGAGAAATGCTCACCAAATCATCCACTCTAATCCTCCCATTCTTCTTTCAGAACTGCTGTCCAGAAATTAGTTAGTGCTGAGTGTTAAGAACTTTTAAATGAGAATAAGAAAGCTAGTAACCTGTCATTGGTGTTTTTGACTCTTTTTTTACGGTCACTTCAAACCAAATCCAGGTTACAGGTATAACAACTGTGCTACATTGTCTGATTCAAGCCCACAAAACCCATCAAAAACTGAAGGAAGGTCAGTCCTGGAGTGGACACTGGTCGGTACAGGCTTCCTGTACAGGCTCCTCCACTTGCAGTCAGCAGGATGAGTCATGAAGCAAGCCATGCAGGTGTGGCTTTGTGCCCGGTGAGCTCATCAGGGACACAAGCAGCGTGATGCCATTTGTGTCCATGTGGATGTCAGTGAGTTAAAATGCTCTCCAAACAACCGGTAAGCAGTCACCTAGTCTTTTTGGATCTTACAGCCTTACAACCAGCCATGTCTGACACACCCACAATTGCGTGGTCAATGTTATCCACATCGACACAAAATGAAATTATTTCCCCACGTGATGAAGGTACATGTGTTTTCAAAGGAACAGAGGTCGTGCATTATCTTTGTTCTCTTACATTTCCAAGAGGATGTAGTTTGGCACACAATATCACAAACTAAAACCAAGCAGAAACTGAAGCTGTTGGTACTTTGACCAACAATCTTGTTTGTTACACTTTTTTTTTAGGGCTGTTTTTAAGGGTGGTGTATCCTCAGGCAAGGAAGGATACTGTAGCACGCTCCCTACAGAAGGTGGCCAAATGCAGAAGGGAATTCTCCCAAATGGCTCGAGATGTCTGAAAGAGTTTTGACAGGAATTTCCCAATAACTTTCTCCAGCTCAGCAGAGCTCTCCATCCAATCCTTCCTAGCAGTGGAATAATCTTTAAAATAAAACTTATCTCCCTTTCTATAAATTATGAAATTATTATACTGTTTTAAATGGCTGAAAAAAAGGTTGCCATTAATATAAAGAGTCATCTAGACTGGAAATTACTGATTCTGGACCAACTGCTCTGTGGGACATACAGCCCTGTGAATTACTGAGAGGTACACAGAGGAGGATATGGGCATTGTTCGCTGTCAGGTCAAGCTAATCAATACCTTTGCTCAGGATCATATGAAATGATGAGGACATAAATAGTAACAAAACACTCAAATTCTATTATTATTATTCTTCTGCAGATCAGGAAATTGATAACTGATAACAGACTCCTTAGCAGGGTCTGATGTGGTAGGACATTGAGGTATGTCTTGAAACTAAAAGGGGAGATTTAGATTGAATATAAGGAAGAAGATTTTTACAGTAAGGGTGGTGAGGCACTGGCACAGGTTGCCCAGTGAGGAGGTGGATGCCCCATTCGTGGAGACACTCAAGGTCAGGCTGGATGGGATTCTGAGCACCTGATGGAGCTGTAGGTGTCCCTGTTCACTGCAGGGGAGTTGGACTGGATAGCCTTTAAAGGTCTCTTCCAATTCAAACGGTTCTATTATTCTGTGATGAACAAAAAGCACGAAAGATGTGAACAGTTCTCTATTTCACAGATAAGTTTCAGATATCCTAAGTGAATTCAAGTCTAAATTTTGTATTTTCTGGAACTTCAGCAATAAAAAGTACACATTTATCACAAGGAACTGATATTTCGCAACTCTTTGCTAATACAAAAACTCAAGTGTTCGGAGATGTTCAGAGAATTTCTCATTTCACTTTTTAAAAACTAGGAACTTTTTTTTCCCTGGCTGTTTAGAAGCTACTTCCTTAACCCAAACAGTTTACAGACTTCTCCAGAATGCTGGGGTCGGCTTACTTCACTCAGCATTTATCCCAACCAGAAGGAATGGTTGTAAAGATGCGTCTTACCATGCCAGAAAATGAATCAGCTTTATACCCAAGCCCACTTCGCTAAAGTGCAGTGAGTCTTTGCATATGCTTATATTTATTAAGAACAAATAGTTGATTAACAGCTGAGCATTAGTTTTTATGCCAGCATGGGTAAGAATTCAAAATAGATGACAGTTTAACTCCCAAATGCCACACTGTCCACACAGAGCTGCCAGTACTTGCCAACACATCCAAGAGTGTAATTCTGTACCAGTGCCAGTGCAGGAGACAATCCAGTCCCCTACTCTGCCGTTACTGCAAACTTACTGACAACTTGGATGCCAGACGCTTGCATCAGTCTCCAAAAGAGGATCGTACTGGATAAGCAGGGATTGTTTAAAAAGGAAGTGCCAAGGTCTGCTGCAGCACAGACCACAGAGCCAAACAGAGGTGTGTACATTCATGGGGAGAAGCCCAGCAGGAGTAGCCCTGCCCTGGGCTAGCTGGGGTTTCGCACCGTCTGGGAAGAGCAGCAGCTCCTAGACAAGAGCACATCCATCTTTTACCAAAAAGAGCTCCCCAGTCCACATTGGTTGTTTGCCTTTTCTTGTGCAGGTTGTTTGTTTTTGTTGGTAAAGAGGAAGAAAACTTTACACACCTCCAGTGTCATACCTTGTGGCTAAGTAACAAAGAGCATCTGTATGTCAGGAGCTGCATAAGTCTGGAGTCTCATTGCCAAAAGCCTATACCCATTTTGCTGCCACTGGACTTACTGGGCAATGTTAACCCTTAGAAACACAGCATATTTCTCAGCCCAGAATCTGCTGCAGAAAAGGCTTTTCTACTCCAAAACAAATATAGGATCAGGGCAGGATTAACATCTGCATGCTCCCAAGTCCAACTACTGAAAGACGCTGTTGGTCTGGAGCACACACAACATGTGCTCACATGCCAATGGGGAGATGGCAAGATCTGAGACCATATTTCAGAGTTATGTTATCCAAATAAGGAAGCATGGGATTGCAGCCATGGCTTTGCTGATTCTGCTAGTGAAGCAGGCAAGCAAATCCATCGTCTGTGCCTCCTTTTTCCCAATGGTAAATAATTACTCTGAAATCTTTGCAAAGTTCCTTGAGATCCATGTGCAAACAACCTCAATAATATTATTCCAGTGAGTGCTCATGAGTTACTGAGTGTGCGCTGGTTGGTGCCTTCCTGAATGAATGCTACGGACTGGCCATTTCTGCAGTCATCGCATTTTGCAAGAATTCAGTCAATGGAAGGTTACGTTTCATTCTGGACAAGAATAAAACTGTTTGTAAAGCAAGAGTTAGATACAAGGAGTGGATTCCTGGAAGAGTAAGAGTGCTTTCATTGCAGGGAGTTGGACTAGATGACCATTAAATGTTCCTTCTCCCTCATACGATTCTACGAATCTGTGAATGTATTTGAAAAGAGACTGAGCATCACTGTGTGCACCACCTCAGACCCATGGCACTGCAATCACATCGCTTCTACACTGCATGTAAGCACCAGTGTTTCATCTTTGACTTCAAATGAATGCCTACACAGCATATGACATCTCTGTTAAATTACAGTCCAGATTGGCTTTGTTCAGTATTTTCCAGAAATGTAAATCTTTCTCAACTATTGTAATTTAACAGACTTATTAAAAAAAAAAAAA
>JACDJE010000260.1:767074-878203 GCA_016647715.1 Pavo muticus
AAAAAAAAAAAAAAAAAAGAAAGGATATTTGTTATTCTGTCAATAAATGTGTTCAAATTTACTGATACCGAATGATACTCACTGCAGTTGCTGAGGTTCCAACCCAGGAAAACGGGAGGTCTGGGCTACCAGATAAGGTGATACTGTAACTATACTGATACTATCTTTCCAGAATGGCATTCCTATTGCTAAACTCAAAGAGCTGTTGAAAAACTGTTGCAATTTGTAGGTGTAGGCACCAGCCTTCACTTTGGAAGGCATCTAAATCTGCCCCAGGGTTGGTTTCAGTGGTGTGAAGCTAATCTTGGCGGTTGAACAACAATCCCATTTTCATTCCCTCTGAATGATCTCCCACAGTACCTCCCACTCCCTTTTTCAAGCTCTCCTGCACTTGATGCACAGTCCTGCATCATTCTGTGTTAGCACCTGCTGTGCACAGGTGTGAAGGCATTCATTTAAAAGAGGACTCACTTCATTTTCCAAATAACCCAACTTGCTCTGCAGGACTGCTTTGTGTCACCATTACTTGCTCCTACAGATTCTGTGTGCTATCATCACATGATAATCTTGATTTTGTATTTACAGACTATGGATAGAGAACACTTTCAAGCCTGGAAAATTGGGTTCATGAATCATGGACTCACCGAGTCATTAATGTTGGAAAAGACCTCAAAGATCATCTGGTTCAGCTGTCAACCCATTCCTACCACACCCACTAACCATGTCCTCAGCGCCACCTCTACATGTTTCTTGAACACCTCCAAGGATGGTGACCCACCAACTTCCTGGGCAGCCCATTCTGGTGTCTGACCACTGTTTTGAAAATGTTTTTCCTTATACCCAGCCAGAACCTCCGCTGGTACAGCCTGAGCCATTCCATCTCATCCTATCGCTGTTACCCAGGAGAAGAGACTGACCCCCCACCTCACCACAACCTCCTTTCAGGTAGAAAAAGTCAGCCTTCTGCCTTCAGTCCAAGGAACAAGACTCCTTATTAGTCGTCTCCCTCATTAGCAACAACTTTGGAAGACCTGTCAGCTAGCCAGCCCTTAATCCATCTAAGGTCTGCCCCACTCATCCAGAGAGTGCTATTTTTAAACAACAGAGTACTGCAGTACTAAATCAAACATCTGATGACATTTCAGCAACATTAGATCCAGTTCAACAAACTTGCAATTGCACAGAAAGAGCAAGAACAGTCTTGCCTGACAAGAGTTATCTTTGACACAGCTACCTGGATGTCAGCAACAACTTTTCTTCAATATTTCACTGGTTGCTAGAGCTGGGCACTGGTAAGGGCAGAGCACTATTACTAGTGGGTTTACGTGCTAAGAAATCAGTACATTTTAGCAACTTCCCCCTTGTGTCTGGAGGCCGGACAGATCCTTAACCTGAATACCACCTCTAGCTCTTGTTCTGGTAGTTACTCTAGTGAAGGATTTCTCCTTTGTGTTAGTCTCCCAGTGATTACCTTTAATTCATCTGATACATGTACTGCATCATACGGACATTCGTACTTCGAATGCACTGACACACACACTCAGTGCCTCCAACTTCCCAGGTTTATGAGTGCTATGTAAGCTATGGAAAATATTAACATTGTGTAAATGCTTGCCTATAATTAGATCACTGTCTGATAGTGATATCTGCAGTCAGAGAGAATGAGGCCATATAGTAAACTGTAGGGCCGTACATTTTACTTGTCTAAAATATAATAACTTCACTTGGCTTACCTGTCCCCTGAGCCTACTGGCCACTGAGACTACTTCCTGCAGCATCTCTCACATTCCAAACTTTTGAGCAACTTAATTCAGACATATTTTTTCAAGTGACAAAAATGTCTCCTTTTCCATTCCAAATTTAACCTGCCACCCTGCCTTCAGCAAAAGAGCACACTGAAGTGTGCTACAGAAGTCTGCTGACAAGAAAGCTTCCAGCTTCTTGTTGGGACCTATTGCTTGCCTCCTGAAGGTATCTCCACCCAGCACTCACATGATCCGATGCTGTGGTTGTTGAAGTTAGGCTCAAATACAGGTGGTAAGTAAGTGTGCTGGGGCATGACAGAAGGATTTGCCGCTACACGGTGCTCAGGTGGCCTCTGATGAAGGAGGGATCAGAAAACCCACCACTCCTGGCCATCAAGGTCCTGCCCAGGACATAGTACCTCTTCTTTGTTCCTAAGCAGAGACCTGAGTTCGAATTCCCAGTGGCTGTTTTGCGTCTCTCCACTTTTCACACTGGACTGCAGTCAAAACCCAGCAGGATCTGAAAATCACAGCTTAAACATGTGCAGTGGCATTAGCAACGTATTTCTTTAAAGATTCCTTCTCTTTCTCTCTTTTTCTTTTCCAAAACCACACTTTCTATTTTTAAAGGCTTATTTAGCTGTTTCCTCTCCTGATAAATTAACCATAGCATCCAAGCTCTCCGCAGTCCTGCATGTACCTCTAACAGCTCTCCAGGACACAGGCAAAGCCTTTCACTCATGGTTTACAGACCAAAAATGAACGCACAGAGAGGTTAAGCCCTCACTGCTGGCAAAACAAGTGGCTGGCCTGTGTTCACCAGTGTTCAGATTAATGTCCTGACAGATCCCTCTTTTCCGCTTCCCATGCCACTTGTCTATGTGCCAGAATGGCATACACTATAACTGTGACCAGTTAGAGTAAGAAAGAGCAAATCCAGCTCTTCCAAAGGTGTCAGCCTTTTGGTCTAAATAGTCATATTTCCATATCTAGATTTTGCTTTCTTTAAATATTCAGTGGTGGGCCCTAAAAATTTACTCTTCTCATCCTGACAAACCCATCTGCCATGGTGATTATGAAGGCAAGCACATATCTACGGGCAGCAGTGTTCAGCAGTCCAAGCACTGTGGTCGGAGCTTTTCTTTCTGTATGCCCAGCATTCATTGCAGAGCACTGTTGCAAGCTTTTGCTCACCTGATGAAATACTGCAGCTTGTGTAGATTGTTTATCCACTGATAACTCTAGAGGAAACACCAGTGTCAGCTTTCTCTTGTTCTAGAGAAAAGACATGCAGCTTTTGATGACTGACCTTATTTTTGCCAACCAGTGGCAGAGAAGAAATACCAAACTCATGTCACATGGCTCATCTAGCTGGAGCAAAGCTTACTCTGGAAATAACCTTCTCCGTGTTTTGATAAACATTTGTAACCACCCAAGTGCAGGAGAAAAATCACCTCACCAGCTTGCATGGACAACCTGCTGCTCTGCAATGTGTAGGCCAAAAGTCACCCAATGGACCCACGCTCAGATTAAAATCAGGAAGAATGTTTTTGATACTGAAGTTGAATTATTTCAATTTAATTCATTGCACATATCACTATACTACATTTTACTTGCAGCCAGCCTAGCAGGCACTGTGGAAATAGAAACCATAAAGGATATCTATAGAGAAAATGAAGATCCAGGTTCTCAGGCTCCTGTCATAGCAGCCTATGTCTACTCCAAGAAGCTATAACACACCAGACAACAACTCTATCTCCATAATGACCTCAGTGTGAAATGCAATGCACCAAGAAACAGAGCATCTGACTTACTCTGCAGTAAGATGTAGGGACGTCTTGTGGTGTGGCAGTGGGTGCTGGCTGCTATGCAGCAGGCAGGAAAAGCAGCAGTAATGTAAACCTTTTTTTTAATTATTTTCTTCAATTTGGAGATGGAAGTTTTCCAGAAACATGCACAGCAGCAATATGCTGAGGCGCTCTGCAGCACAGCTCTCCCTTATTTATTGCTGCAGGAGCCCAGAATCTGAGGCAGTGGCAAGGGTTAGCTCTGGAGCAATCCTGGCGCTTTCATTTGGGGAACTGTCAATGTCATAGAACTTTGAAACAGCCTAGAAAATGTACCAACCTCCTACTGCCTGAATTTTAAAGATTTATAGTATCCCCCCCCAGCACACGATAAGCATCTGATGTTTTTCCAGGGAATATTTCAGAGAGGTAAAAAGAAAATGTAACTGTCTGCTTTGTATCTGGTTATTTTACATCTCCATGGGCTCATTAGCAGAGCAGAGGACGCAAAGCAAACAGCGCGGAGCAGCACCGCAGTAGCGGCAGCAGCAGCCATGCCTCCAGCTACAAAGGACACCCGTGCTCTCTGCCGGCTGCAGCACGTAGCATCTGTTGATCGCAGGAGGGGTGGCAGGGGATGGATGGCCACAGCCTATGCGGGATGTGCCACATGTCACAGCCCTCCCATGCAAACCGGGCACCGTGGGGCTACGTGGGGCTGCCCCATCGTGCGCCGGGTGATGAGCTGGCAGTGTCTGCATGCCGAGGGATGTGGTTACCCGCAGCCAGGCCCGGCCCCCACGGGCATCCTTGCCCACAGTCTGCAGTGGTTCCTCATTATGAATGACGGCGTGAGATGTGGAAATGAAAGTTTTGGCTAAAATGGGGCAAAATGCTGCTCAGACCTCTCCCTTGCCAGGATGAAACTCTGCAGAGAATTTGCCTAAAAGCATGCACTTAGCTATGGAGCTGGGGTGACAGCTTATCCAACACATAATTACACGATTCTGATACTGCAGCGCTTGTATTCGATGGTATTAAAAATTAGTAACACCAGAACCGCTTCCTGCAGCAGAAACCACCCTGCAGTAGATCCTTTATGTTTAACTTCTTAATCAGCTCAGCTCAGCTCCCGCTGTGTGAATACACCCTTTTCGGCAGAGCACGGATTTTCTCCCGCAATCTCCCCTCCTCCCCACTTCTTCCCTCTTTTCTTCTCCATCATCAATCTTCCAAGCATGCTGCTGTGCGCTCGCGTTTCCCTCCCGCACATGTCAGCTCAGAGCACTTCACCGGAGCCCCTTCCCCAGCCAAACCCTGCGGGGAGGCTGCAACCACCGCTCCCCAATGAAGAACTCTGCCCACAACTTGGCGGCGACCCTGCTGCCCATTGCCCCCTTCCTGCGGCTCCCCCGGCCGCAGACAAAAGAGCAAGTAATGCAAAGCTGACTTACTGCTATGGCTTGGAGCCTCTCCTTGTGCAACTCTGCTTCCGCCATCCTGGAGAAAAGGACACGGGAGGAGAGAGGGAGGCAGGAGGGAAAAAAAATCCCGTGCCAACAAAACCAAACAAAAAGCAACAAGAGTGAAGCGAAGCACACACTGCAGTCACTCGGGGGAACTGGAGTAATTGCAAAGAAAGCTGAGCTCCTGTGCAGTAGTCAGCCACTTTTGAAGGCGCTGCGGGCTGGCTCACGGTAGGATCATTTCAGTCGCTGGACCAGTGCCTGCCTTGCTGCCTGTCTCCCAGCTGTATTGCTAACTGCATTTCATTGCAGCTTCTGTGCGCTGTTGCTGTCACACAAGCCATGTATGCACTCTCCCAGCAGCTGAGCACAGGGATAGCTCGCATGGCTATAATTTTTTGCCTTGACGTCTCAGCTCATTTGCTCCTCCTATGGAGCGCTGGGTCGCGGCAGGAGCTTGACATCTGCGGTGCGCACAGACCCGCAGGACTGCAGCAGGGGAGCAGTGCTGCTGCACCTCCCGCACAGGCAGGCAGTGGGTCTGTGGGGCTGCAGCAGCCTGGTGGGGCTGGGGAGGGAGTGGCGAGGGGCAGTGGAGAGGGAATAAATGCAGCTCTCAGTAGTAACATGGCATAGAGCTGCAGGGCAGACTGCAAGAGCGGGCGTGAAGAGCACATGTCAAGGGAAAGGAAGGTGGCTGTGCATAGCATGTGTGAGCATCCATCTATATCAAGTGACAGAGCTGAAAGTAAAAGCCACCTCGCTGGAGACCCAGGGTGTGTAATAGGTAGGAAAGGAGGAAGGAGGGGAGGGAAAGGGACCAGCACAGTTATTTTTGCAGCACCACCTTTGTTTTTAGCTACAGCACTGATTTTACATTCTTCAGTTGGCAACTCCTTCACTCCTCTCTCACTTATGCTGAAGAGCCACTCCCTTCCAGCCCCATCCCACTGGGTGCCATAGCACAGCAGACACAGGACTGCCCTGCTGGAGAAGCCAGTGGGGGCTGAGAATGCATCCCACTACTGTTCTGCAGAAGTGTGCTGTGCAGCACAAATTGTGGCTTCACGACCACCTGCTGAAGAACAGGCAATCTCCATTGTCATGGGGGAGACAATCTGGAGGTCACCATGTTTCACGGAATCATAGAATCATAGGATCATAGAATCATTACAGGTGAAAAAGACCACTAAGATCGTCTGGTGCAAACCTCAATGCATCCCCACTGTGCTCACTAACCATGTTCTTCAGTGTCACATTTATTTGTTTCTTGTACACCTCCAGGGACATTGACTCCACCACTTCCCTGGGCAGCCTGTTCCAGTGTCTAATCACTCCTTCTGAGACAAAAATTTTCCCTATTATCCAACGTGATCTTCCCCTATTGGCAGCAAAACTAGGTCCATAAGCAGCATGGAAACCGCACTTTTCCACTTACTCCCTGCTTTCCACAACTTCAGAACAGCAGTTGGCTCCCTGCCCAAGGGAGCAAAACTAAATTTGCCAATTAAATGCACCCTCTGAGGCAGTACAGACATTGCTCTCGCAGCACCGGCACAGTCTACAGACTCTGAGACTCCTTGCATGACCTCTGTTTACCATGTGCGTGCCACTTGGTGTGCCTTCCAGACTGGTGTTTTACCCCTCTGTTGGCTGCTTTCCTCCTCCAACTCCATTTCATTTCCAGCTGCAGGATGTGACTCCAGGCGTCTCCATGTCCTGGTCCCATTGCTTCACTGGTGCCAGGCTCCTTCCCTCGTGATGGCATATCAAAGTGACTTCTTGCTTAGCTCTGCCTCTCTGAAAGAGGTCCTTTGTTGTACCAAAGACTCACAGAATATTGCAAAACCCTGGTAATCTCTGTGGCCAAAAGCAAAGTTTTACTGCAGTATCCCAAGTGAGGTGGTGTTCATAAGCGGCTGTCAGGGTGGGCTTACAACTATGAGAAATGGAGCATCAACTTAAACCTGGATGCTTTTTCAGTCTTCCAGCTTGGCTTAAATAATCTGTTGGATGGCATCTGACATGTAGCTTATTTGTTCACTTTTGGCCTTTAGTTTTTATGCAGAACTTCCTTTGTTGTTGCTGCTGTTGTTGTTTTTCACAAAGGTCTGTGTGTTACTGCTTGTATTACCACAGCTGGTTTTGAAATATCCTATCACGCAGATCGAGACATCTATACTCCCACAGTGCACTGAGAACTTACATGGACAACTCTTACTGAGGCTTGCGAGTTATGCAATTAAATCCCTTCAATACCCTTCTCATGTTTTGCTGTCAAGCCTTGCCCCAGGGAGGAATTCAGCTACGGGCTGTACCCAGCAAAGGCCAGGGCATGCCTGATGCAGGCTGTGGCTGGAGTTGGGACCAGGACACATTCACCCCGAGATGTAGTCACATTTGGTGCTCTTTCCTTCCCTACGACAACTCTCTGCAAAGTTTTGGGGGTTGGGCTCTATGATCACTAGATTTCCCTTCCAACCTCTACAATTCCATGATTCTGTGATTCAAACATAGGTTTAAACACATTTTGGGTGCTCTTATTTAAGTGCACAGTGCTCATTCCATGATCATCCTACCTCCCCATTAGCTGCGGTGCTTGTTGCAGGTGATGGGTGCGTACCAAAGAGGTGTGCACCCCACCTCATTTAGTGCAGCGCAACTAATGGAGCAGCTGCCAGATGGCTGTGTGAGCACCATGCACATTGCTGCTATGAAGGAATGGGTGTGGAACTGTCCTCCAAAATCAGAACTGAATAAGATTTATCAGAGTGAGATGTACAACACTGTTGGTACCAAGAACTGTTGTTGTATTGTTGGAGATGTGTGCTGATCTTGTTTCTAAGAGTTCACTCTGGAGGCTCACAGAGAGCACCCTGGTGGGATGAACTCTGTGAGGTGCCTTAGTTGGCCATGACAGAGTCTGTGGAGTTTTGTTAAATAAAATAGCTTAAAATAAAACAAAATATAATTTGATTTTTACTTCTTTTTTTTTTTTTTCTTCCCCTATTCATTACGATTTTTGTTTCCAGAATATTTTCCTATACTGGTAAAGAATGTACTAAGATATTGAGAAAACCAGAGAGGAGAGGGGGTGTAGGGAGGAGCAAGAAGCTGCTAGAAGACCTTGCAAGCAAGAAGAAAGTATTCTAGTATACTGCGCGCAGTAGTTACGAAGGGAGAAGAAAGGGAAAATATCCCTATTATTTTTCAAATGTCAGTAAAAAGGCTGTTGTTTTCACCGTGACTTTTAAAAGAGCAAAACCCACTACAGCTCAATAATGCATGAATTACATCCCATTTCCATAAAATAGATTGCTATATTTATTTCCCTGGAAAGAGTGTAGCAAACAATCCGTAGTCCCTGCTCATTGCTGGGGAGGACCCTGAAAGAACTCTGAGCTAAGCATGGCCTGAACTTCTAATGAGACAGACCACTTAAATAGTGGAAATGGGGTTCTTGTCCTTTCCACAGCTTGGGAAAGCTCAGGGTTAGGAAAGGTTCTATTTAAACCACCCCTGTGTGTTTTCTGACAACAAAGGCTTGTCACTGACCTGCACAGGATCAGAACCCTGCTGCAGAGTGCCAGGCACCCTGTTCTCAGAGCGAAACCTTGGCTCCCCTCCTGCTGGCTATCAACAGGACTGAGTCAGTCTGAGAAACCAGACGTTGGCCTGCAGACTGTGTGAGGAAGGCACACACGCGCATGAAGGTTGAGACCAACGCCTCAGCACTGCCAACGTACCGACATAGTTTTGTGGTGACAAGTTGGTGGCTGGATCCTGGCAGCGGTTGTCAGGAAAACACAGAGCGAAGAGGGAAAACAGGCTTTGCATTTGCATTTCAGATTGTTTAAGAGAAGATACTTCTGGCTCTTAAAATGACCACATGCCAGCGTGTTGCTTTGTGCTACGCTTACGCTATGCTGGCATCCTCACTATTGTCAAACCTTCCTCCCCAGAGTATATTTGAACAATATTATTTTAATCTAAGCTGAAATTCTGAGGTTTCATTAATCTGTTTTTTATCTTCCTTACCAGACTCTGGCTTCAGATGCTGAATTAAAATAGGTCAGGAATGAGAAACTCGTCTACGCTTTTGATTCCTGTGCCCATTGACCGCGCTCCCTTCCTGGACTCATTCAACCACAACATCTCATAAGAGGCAACCTTCAAAATTTTTGGCAGTGACACCACCCAGCATTTCCAGAAGAAACTCCTCCATCTGCAGCCTCAATACGGGCCCAGCCTCACCAGCCAGCAGGCTCTTGCTATCACCCCCTCTTATGTCACCCCTTCCCATGTCACCTCTTCCCGTTTTTTGTTTCAGTTTTGCCACTTGGTATCAAGATGTGGAGTTGAAGCATGCACGGTAGGAGACAGCACTGTTTGAAAATTAAAAAGCTAGAACTCAGGGCTTTGTTTTAAACCTTCCCAAGGCACCAGGCTTATGAATAGGTAAGCCATCATTTATTAGTATGCGCAGCCTATTAGGTTTTTCCTCATTTCTTTGGTTTTGTTCTGAAGCAGTGGGGAGCTTGCACGAAGCAGGTAGTCTCTATGTGGCCTGCTCATCCTGCAACTGGCAACCCTCCCCACAGCAGATTGGTTGGAACTGAATGATCTTTAAGGTCCCTTCCATCCTAAACCATTCAATAATTCAGTAATTCTAAGATTCTAAAATTCTATGATTCTAAAATTCTGTGACTAGCAGATACTGTAAGAGGCAGCAGGCCCTCAAGAGCCCCCACAAAGTCAAGATCTCTTGGTGAAATGAAGCCTGTTGTCCACCAGCAGTGATACTGTCAGTAGCAAGGATGGGTACAAGAAGCCATAGCTCTCCTTTGCCAGCCCCTTGGATGTGTGATGTCCTAATATCTGTTCAGCACCTTCAGTCCTTGGAAGGAGCTAATGAAGCAAGCCTGTCTCCACTGGGGACTCCAGTGCCTGCTGCTGGCATTGTGCCTTGCTGCAGAAGCCTGGCCCCTTGGGAGCAAAACACAGAGGAGAAATTAAAGCAAATTTTTTCCAGATTCCTCTGCTCTCACTGTAATTACACAAAAGTAAAATCCTGATTGGCTCTTACCTTCTACTTTCTACCCTCAGTCCTTCCCTTGCCAGTTTGCATCCAGATGAAGCAGGGAGAAGAGGAGATAAAAAGTAAAGTTCTCAGCATTAAGTGTAGGGCAGAAATATACTTGTGAAAAGACAAGTCTTCACTAAGAAGGGAGATTTTATTGAGTTTTTTTCTATGAGGATAATGATGTCTCTGCAACATGTCACCACCATTTAACAGCACATCCCCCAGAAGCTATTAATGACCTTAGAGCCATCACTTGCTCTGTCCACCCCACCAGAAATAGTTTGTGGCATTCAGTTTCACAGATCCTGACAACTTTAACGCTGGCAGGGATGAGGCTTTTGCCCCTCTTGCCTCTTAAAGAAGGCTTGGATGTTCAAATCTATCAAGAGAAAGGGGAAAAACATACAATTCTTATTTTGAATTTAAAAGCTAGAACTTGGTTTCTGAAGATTCTGGCATGTGTTTCTGTGCAAACAGCACAGGTTGTAGCAGAAAAGCCTCTTTTAGCATCACATATTTCTATCATCTTACCTGCTCATCAGCCTTGACATCTATAGCTGAATTTATTTTTCCTTAAAATGTTTGCTACTGAGGTTGGGAAACTGGACTTTGCTTTGGAAGTGAGCTGGTAGAGCAAGAGGTCACCCATAGTGCAGCAGGTAACAGAAGAAGAAATGATGGTAACCAGTGGCCCAGAAGGTAGCTGCAGCACTGTGCAGAGTGGCCCAGAACCAGAAGAGCTGGGTTTTACTGCTGCTCTGATCCCTGTCTGAACTTTGCTTCTGTTCCTCCATATACGACAAAAGATAACTATATACCTCCTTTCATGAGGCCCACTTGTTTCCAGGCCCTTTTCACAGCCTGAGGCAGCTTCAAGGCACAAGTCTGCCTTGGGCCAGGGCAGCATGCGGTATTATGCAAAGGTACAGCATTGCACATACAATAGTGATTTCTTCCAAGCATCACCAAGGCTTTTGCTTCCTCGCCGTAGCCCTAGCTGCAGTGCTCAACTCAAAGGCATGCAAACACGCTGTAACGTCCCTTTGATTGGAAAGGTGTCCTCAGTGGTGCCTTACTAAGAGCATTGGAAAGGTAAGTATGTAGCATTCTCCATAAAGCCTTTCCAATACTAGTGCTATGGACAGCAGTGGTAGATGATGAGGAAAATCATAACCAGGCTTCCTGAGGAAAACTGGAGCTCCACTGACTTCCTATTAATGCCAGTCTAATAATATTATTTTATACTCTAATGTTATAAAGTACAAATTGCAGAACTATTTTACATTATACTGCACACCATATACAAGCTTCAGTCACAATAAGATTATTATTAATCTGGTATCTCTGACATGCAGTTAATTAGGAAATCATCTTCATATCTTACACCTTTGCTGTATAAATGTAACATTCAGAAGGTAGTGTTATTTGAGCCTAGTAGTCAGCAGTTCCTGCTTTGAAACTTAATGCTAATTTACAAAGCAGTGTAAATGATTGACATTGTCTCCTGTTAATTTTAGTGTGAAATGATTCTTAATCCCCCAGTCTGCTATGAAAACTCCTGCCAACATGTCTACATTTTAAGCTTCTGCATATTTTCCAATTTTGGAACATGGGAAAGAGTACAAAACATAATTGTTACACCCCGAGCAGTCACCTGACCTTTTAAAAAAAACTATCTGGTAAGAGGCTGAATACTTTAACCCCCTCCTAATTTAGTACTTATGCTGGCTTCTCACCTTTCTCCAGACTGCTTTAGTTGATGTCCCTTGTGTGGGGAAGTAACGAAACGCAGAGCAAGGCAGCAGGTATCCTCAGCTTCATGGCAATTTCAGACCTCTGGAGACAGGTCTGAAGAGATGTTCACTGTGGCTAGAGTAACTACTGCTAGATGTGACATGAGCGAGAAGAAAAAGGCCCTAAATGAGGCTAGGTCTGGCTTACAGCAGGCCAGTAGCGCAGCGGAGCCCACAGTAGCCGTGCACTTCAGGCATGAGTTCAGCACTAATTACAATGAGTAATAGTAAATGTGTAAGCAGGGACCTCTGCACAAATGGAGGGAAGGAGGCATGTCAGACTGTTAATTTAACAATATGAGACCTTTTCTCTTTGAATAATACAATTGCAGAGCCAGAGCTGTACAGATTTCTAGTAGGAGGTTTGAGCCCACATAATGAAGGTGAAGAAAGTCATCAGTTCATGTCTGCTTCTGCCACTGTCCACTCCTCAGAGTGTAATGTTTTTACACATCAGGATGGTGGAGGAGCACTGGTTTATTTTATGAATATATGAAGAGAGAATGAGATAGAGCTAATAAAAAAGACACCTTTTACCCAGTGTGATAACTTACAGTGAGTATTTTTTCCCATAGAAAGCGATATTTTTCTCTCTTTTTCTGTGTTTTCCCTTTTGATCATCAAATTAATTCAACATTCAGTTGTTATGGGCAATACTACATCTGCAGTTTTGATCTTACAGGCACTCAGCAGAGGCATGCAGAGTTCTGTACTATATATCTGTCTGAATCAGATCTATTTAGGCAACTTAATTTTCTCTATAGCTTAGACTGTTTCTGTTAAGGGAAAAATATATCCTTGAAAGACTGATAAAATGCTTCCAGTTGAGATTTGGCAGAAGACAGAGTGTTAGTTGATGCTAGTGCCCAGGCAATCACACAGTACATTTTTATGGCCATTTCAGGATGGTTTTAGCACGTGTAAGCCTGTATACATATGTTTACAGCAGAAACCAATGTTATAACTGGTGTATGATGGCAATGGGGTTGCAGGAGCCCCAGACGTGTCTGTATGAAATAACATCCTGAACAGATCTCTTGTTGCCAAATTACTAATTGCTAAGCACCAATTCAGCTATATTGAAGGCATGTGTCTCAGCGTTGCTGTAAAAGTCTCATTAAAGATGATGGCACTAGTTTAGAAAACTGGAACTGTATGAAAGGACTTCAAAAGTTCTGAATTCTGATGTTTCAGATCTAACTAGCAATAGTGGTATTTGACTTTTTTTTTTTTTTCTGATTACACAAAAAGAAAGATGTAGAAGCATAACAAATTTTGCAGTTTATTTCACATGGAGCATGAAAGCAATGATTTCAAGCTTCTAGTATTTTATTTGAATAACAAGCTTATATGTCTCCACATCAGTAATGCTACTTAAACAGCAAACCTTAGCCCAAACAACAGACAGTTTTATTTAGTGGGGTAGGTCAATAAGCAGGCATTCTGTACATGGCATTGCTAATGAACCACTGACAACTTGCAAATCCTTCTGTGAAGGTGTTTCTTTACTGCAACTTGCTTGCTATTTTCATACGGATTTCTCCATACTGGACTGCTTCTTGTCTGGTTGACCATTAGTTGAATTACGGTGGAGCTGCACTTCCAAAAAGTTAGGTTAGTATTTAGTATTTAAGAAGAACTCTCATTAGACATGAAACAGTGTTTATTTATCAAATATGTCTTATGCAGAAGACATGCATTAATTTTAATAAGATACAAAGATTAAAAAGCACTTCCCTTTTATTGGCTGAATTTCTCAAAGGATTTGATTTCTTATCCCAAAGTTGAGATATGTTGTGAGAAAAGTGTTTTATGCCTTGTACTTTTCTGTAGAGTAAATGTAGAAATACAAAATTGTGAACGATATGATATATTCTTTCTGGCTAAAAGAAGATTTGGCAATCTGCTTATTAATCCCTGCAGAATAATACTGCTCTTCTGGGAGCTTACAATCAGAATTTGTAGAAGAATTCTGGTCCTGATTTCTCTTCCAAAATATCTTGTTGTATGTGTTACCAACCCGGCTTTCCAGACCCCTAGTGATGTATATTTCATTCTGTTTGTCAGTGGTATATTGTGGCAAGGAGTTTCACCTATTAGCTCAAAAAAGTCCTTCTCTCTAGTAGACTCTTTTTTTTTCCTCTTAGATTTGTTACATTCGCTGCACCTGTTATATAGCTATCAGAGTTTTGATTTAGTACCCTAGGCTGCCCATCTCATCCCATGATGAAAGTGTACCAGCTGTGAAATTTTATAATGGAGATCATTCCTGCAATCGATGCAACTATAGTTTTCCCAAACATCACAGAAAATCAACTATTGCAGAAATGAAATGTAGCTCATCATCTTCTGGAGTGAGGCAGAGGGGAAGAAAAATGGAAAACAAAAGGAACATTCTTGATATTTTGAAGAGAAACAAAGAATGCATGATAGATATGAGTTAATATTGAAAAAATGGTGGGAAAAAAAAGGTTTGTATTGGGAGAACTGGCATGAACTGTGACATGAAAATGACGGTTCTGCAGAAGCAAGGCAAACATTTTGGGCTCTTATTTTTGAGTAGAAGATTCCATGATTTGGTGTTATTTTTGCTTTTGTTTGCCTGCAGTGAGCTGCAATTCCATCAGATATGAAGACACAGCTCTGGGACTCAGCATTGCTGCAAGTGGGAAGTTGCAGAAACCTTCTGGCATCATCCATGTCAGTGGGAACTGTGAATAAGAAATGATTTCAAAGGTTTCAAAAGGTAGCTTAGTTTGCTTTGGGAATCAGCAGCTGCAACTTAAATTTGTATATACATCTGCCGGCCTGCATAAGGAGCTCTACACACAACCTAGACAAGCCTTTTCCCTTTGCTGAAAAGCTCAGCCTGCTGTATTACTAATTGAGCAATCTAAGGACCACAGGTACTGCAAACATTGCAGTTTTTAAGTGTAACTATTTTGTGGTCCTTTGGCTCTGGATGAGCCACTCTGTAAGGGTCAATACTGTCCATGAGAATGGTAGATGGCATACAGTGCAGCATTGTACAGTGCCTTTTGCACCCCAAGCAGGCTGCAAGTCATGGCTTCTGCTTGGAGCCCTTCAACAGGTAGAAGAGCTGCGCTAGTCCCACCAAAACCACTCAGTGCCTGCACAGGTTTGCTGTGGGCTGTCTTCTGCACACTCCGCCCCATATGGCAGTGATGAGGCCCCGTGTCACCCCACTGAGGGCTCCTTACACCTCAGCCCCAGGTGCTTGCAGGTCCTGCCCACGTGCAGCTCCACTGGTCACAGTGGGAGGCCAGGAGCTCCCCCCAGGTTCCCACAGAAGGCTATTTCCCATGGCTTACAATCCAGCCAGCTTTCAGAGGGGATATTTTAGGCCAAGCAGAGCACAGCCTGCTTTCAGTGGTTTGTATTTCCCATCTCAGTGCTTAGGCCTTCACTGCAGGGACATGCCTGCAGGCAGGGTTACAGTTTTGCCCTCCCCAGCTTGACCCTAAGGCCACATTGTCACCAGCTGCTGGCACAGGGGCTGGAAGGGCCTCAGCCCTACAGGAGGAGGCTGCTGCTGTGATCTGTTCCCTGCAGGCTGACACCCAGAGGGCTGTCCTGTGCCTGTGCTGCGACTAAAAGGCCTTATAAGGCAAAGCCTGAGCAAACTGTGAAGCAGTCTGAAGTGTTCCTCAGTGCTGAAAAACCTCCAGGGAATGTACAACATACCCCTGGCAAAGATTACAGCATATTTTACAGCAAGCTCATAGAGTAACAAAGCAGATATTGTATCTTTGAGTTCCAGGCTCTGCAGGCTGCTCTCAGAAAGAAAATTAATATCAGGTCCCCTTCTTTGATTCATTTCCCTGTAGTGAGATGAGCTACGCATCATTCACTATATCTGTCCTTAAGACCTCGTAAAGCTGCACATCAAGCCTTTCTCTGGAAAGATGCTCTGCGCAGCAGAGGACTTATTTGGATGTCTCTGTGGGCTGGTGGCTGAACAACGCAGAGCTACTGCAGCCATCACCAGTCTCAGTGCTGAGGACAAATTGAGCAGACTTTGCTCGCATAACCTCCTCAGTAAGCCTGCCCTGTGCAGAGCCGTGTTATGTGAGGACTTCCATGCCCAAGTCTTACTCCTATGAGGTTCACAGCTTCCTTACACCCTCTCTGCAGACCTGAGCAGTAGCTCAGAGCAGAGCTACTGGCTGTGAGGCTGAAGCAAGCATGGCTGTGGCTTCCATGCGCACTAGAGGCAGGGACAAAGGCTGAAAGTCTGTGGCTGAGGAGCCTGAGGATTGTCCTTTTCTGCTGGGGTTGAACAGCATTAAGAAACAAAGCCTGAAAATGCTGCCTTTTGCTGCCTTTTCTTATGCCTGTTATTTACAGCTAGCTGCAGCTTCTAGTGGAGTTTAGCCTTCCTCCAATCTGCCTTTGCTGAAGTTCTTCCTTGTGCTCTGAGGTGCTTACTCACACAGCAGCGAGCCATGCCAGAACAGTGTGGGCCAGCTGGATAGAACTCCTGCCAGTCTGACAGCTGTGCCTTGAGATGCCCACGAACAGTGAGTTTCTCTGAAGTTCTTCTCTGTTGGTTCTGCTATTTACATTCACTTACTGAAGTCTGTTTACTGCTCCAGCCCTTGCATTATTATTTTCTGGTGTTTTAAAATGAATCCTGTCCAATGGCTTTATTTTTCCTGTTTCTATTTGTTTGCTTGTTTACATTAAGCAGGTGCTAATCTACCATATACATGGATATCCAGGGCTGAAAGCATGTTTTGTCATTTGTACAAGGAGTTGTATAAAGTACCATTAGTATCTACATGAGTAACAGAAAGGTGTGGATTGTAGAATGATGTTCAGAAAGCAAGTTCAGTGCGCTGAGGTTTCACACAGTGAAGTCCTATGGAGGTTACCTTGCTCTGACTGAGCGGGAACTTAACTGAGTACCCCATGGCTACCCACTAGCTCTTCCCTTTGTGCATGAGCAGGTTTGATACGTGTCCATGCAAGAGGAGCTTCACTTTCAGCAAGCACGTGCATCATTTGTATCTGATAACCCATTCAATGGATGCCAAAAGTGGGACTGGAAGGATCTGCAGTCCTCTCTGTCATCCACTTCACTGTGCTAAGATAAACTCAGATATACTGAAACCTACACAGTTACAGTCAGACACACATTGCCGTGGATGCAAAAGATACGCAAAAAACACTTTATAGTTGCGACTTCGTACTTGAATTAATCAGTGCATTACGTTATGACAACCATCTTTGGCAGAAGACAGATTTATCCTACCTAATTTCTGGGGAGATGCCAGACGGTAGTTCAGTGTCACGTTTGTAAATCAGTCCCCAGGTCACACTGGAAGCCAGCTGAAGTGACTAAAGTGGCTGCAGGGTTTGAATAAGGAGCTGGTAGCAAAGTTACTCATCAACAGAAGACAAGTGGCAGTGATTAAAGAGCCGTTTGTACTGTAACCATAACAAAAACTAAACACTGTTTGCAAGTATTCAAACTTTTCAGCAAATTACTTTTATCCATCAACCCACCCTTTTGTGTACCGATTTCTAAAAAAGGACAGCTTTTCTTTTTCTTTTTTTCTTTTCTTTTCTGAAAGAGGACCTGGCAGGCACGCCCATAAAGACAGTCTCAAATGAATATTGCAGAAAATCACATTTGAATTTTGTCAGCTGAAGAGCATTCTTGTCAAAAAGATATTATCTCTAGGAAATGCCTTCTCTCAACAACTAACAGTAGTGACCAAAAAAAGCCAGACAGAGGTATAATTATTTTTAAAGACAGCTGGTAAAGGCAAGTGAGTAGGAAAAAAAAAATAGAGAGAGAGAAATGCAATGCAAGCAAATACCACGCGGAAAAAAAAACTGCTCTAAAATCAGAATACAGTTTGGGGATGTCAAATGAGATCTAAACAAAAGGCTAGAGGAATCAGAGAGCAGAAGTGGACACAAATTCTCCTCTAGCTAAGGCAGATGTAGCACAGGTTATTAAGATGTAGCCTGTTATTAAGGTCAGTTCAGGCCAGTGACTTGAAGTATGACTCAATTTGGTGCATAACGTACATGATTGCTTGCGTCTCACTAAGGCCATGTGAAGCCCACCAGCCTCCTGGAGCAGTCCTTTTGTGGTGTAAAATAAGCTCTATGCTGACATAAACTGCTGACACTGAGAACTTCTCTCTGCTTTATCCAAAGAAGCCATAATTTTTTTTAAATCTTGGGTATCATTATTACAGTGGTAATGAGAAAAAAAGAGCTCTAATCATTTCCAGAGCTTGCAGAAAGGGATGGCTGAAAGCCAAAGAAAGTTTTTGAGAAAGTAATGTATGAGTGCTGAGGTTTGATTTTGCTTAATCCCCTTATGTTTACAAATAAAGAATGCAAGGAGGTAAGCTAGGCAGTTCTGTGTGTAACATTTGATTCACAAGAGATCTTCAATAATGCCACCCTTCACGGGTGTCAAAACTGTATGCAGGCACGACCCAGAAGCTCAAATACCACCATCTAACCTTTGTATGCCTCAAAGACAGTGCCTCTACAGCCAGTTACTGCCTTGCAACTTTTGTCACACAGTTTTGAGCAAAATGCTGGTGTTTCTCTGCAAGTACCTTGTGAGGACAAAGAGAGCAGTGAGTAAGCTCTGCTCACAGCCCATGCCTTGTTCAGCAGTGGTTGCACTGGTCCAGACTACTGGAATGATCTGGACATTCATTTCTGAGGGTGCCCTGTGTCAGAGACTATCAACAGGCATATACCCAGCAGGCAAGCTCTTATCTTTGTACTAGGATTGTGTCCCGGGAGGTACAGAACAATGTTATTTTGGAGGATAAACCCATGACACTGTGCTGTCAGGTTTAGGGTTATGAGCAGAGAAACCTGACCATAAGAGAAATTGTATTGGAAATGTCATTACTGAGCTGACTAATTGCAGCACAGTTAGTGGGAGAATCTGCATGGAGGGATGAATTGCTGTTTGTCTGCTTTATGATTCATTCATCTGATTATGCCAATTGAAACAATTTGCTGCAGTGTCTTTTGTACACCATCAGGAAACACAGAGGCCCTCAGAGCTCCAGCAGTTCTGTCATGTCCAAATGGCTTGGTACTAGCTGAACCAACCTGCATATAATTAGACTCCAAAATGTTTCCCATCATACACTGAGAGACTTTTCTTAAGAAAAGCAGTAAGAGCCTTGTCTTGTCAGGTTTGCCCAGTGCACGTAAACCACCCCGTGATGCTTGTAGGAAACAGGCATGAAATGCCCTGAAACACATCTCCTCTAGCAGTATTGCAGCAAGGCTTGGGACTGCAACGTGCCTCCAGAATAGCAGCACTCCCCTCATGCAGTCCTGCATGGGTGATGTAAATCCAGAATCACATTACGCATGTTAACATGTGTCTTGGCAAGCTAGAGCCAGCACAGAGATTTCTCCCAAAGCAGTGAGGTTTAAAGTCACCACGTAAAAGGGATGTGGGAAACCCCATGGTTAATTGTGTTTGTCTCTCAGCCATAATCATCTTGTTCTTTTGACAGTTTCTACAGCGCACTTTTGAGATTAGGAAAATTGGTGGAGCTGTGCTGGTTTAATCTGGGGCAGCTGGTAGAAACCTGAAGGTTTGATTTGCTCTCTCCCATCACCTCCCTGGCTTGCACTGAGCACAGCCTTGTTAGCCAGGAGAGCAAAGTGATCTACACTGCACTGCTGTGGCCTCACTTCGAGCACTGTGTCCAGGTTTGGGTGCCACAATACAAAAATACATAAAAGTAGTAGAGAGTGTCCAAAGGAGGGCTACAAAGACGGGGAATGGTCTTCACCAGAGGGTGACTGGGCACTGGAACAGGCTCCTCGGGGCAGTGGTCATGGCCCTGAGCTTACCAGAGTCCAAGGAGCATCTGGACATTGCTCTCAGATGTAAAGTCTGATTTTGAGATGGTCCTGTGTGGAGCTAGGAGTTGGAGTTGGTGATCTGTAGTAGGCGTGTGTGGTGTATGTTAGCAGCTTTTTTGGCCCTGATCAGGTAACAGATCAGTCCCTCAAGGGTTGATACAGCAAGGACAAAACATGAGTGGCAACAGTGATCCTTGTGTATCCCTTCCAGCCTGGGTTATTATGATTCTCCCAGAGCAGCTGGTATGACACATGTCAGGAGACATTGCAGAAAGCTCTGGACTCTTGCAACCTTGTAGCTGGGTACTTTATTTAATGACTAGGTCTTTCCATGTGTCCTTCTTCTTGTCAGATAAGAGCAGAAGATCTCTTTTAAGTGCTTCTTGGCTGACAATGACATCTCAATAGATAAATAAAAAGTAGAGAGATTTTCTCCTCCTGTTTTTCCTCCTCCCATCCACAATTGTCACTTATCGCTCTGGCTAAGCCAATTATAGCGCCTCACAAGTGTGCCCAAGAAGAAAGGGAAGCAGCCAGACAGACACCAATTGAATTTTCTGCATGCACTGTACAGAGGTTGTTTTGTTTCACTGGCAGATCCATTACTCCCTTGTGCCACTTGTGACTCAAGTGAAGACTGAGTCCTGTAAGCCAGTAAAAGTGATGCAGTATTCCTGAAAATCCAGCAGAGACTGCAGATACAGCATGGAAAGATTGATCTTATTATCAAGGAGCCCAGCCTGTGCCCTGATCTTCTTTACATGTTTCAGGAAGCTGTGAAGATGGAGAAAAAGGAGAGAAGGGATGGAGAAGAGAGGAAAAAATAAGGCTTCACTGCCTTTGTATGGGTAGCTGATACCATCCACCACCTGTTTAATGGAAAGCTGGCATTATGTAGATCCCAGGAGCAGCCCAGCCTTGCATTAAAATTTGCAATGTGCTGGAGACTGCCTACATATTGAATAAAGCGCTCCAGAAGGCTTGCAGTCTAAGGATGAGCGTCTTTTGCAGCAAGGAAAAGAACGTCTGTGCTAGCTTAAATCTATTTAACTTGGGCAGTAATAAATAGGGCAACTGCAGAACAGTCTTGAGTGTTGGTTGGCCACCCAGCTCAGTACCTGTTTGCACAGATGTTCTGTTGTTACCCAGGGCAGATAACACAATTTATTCTCCAACCCCATCTTCCAGCTGTGGTTCAGGTGGCACCTAAGCAAGAGTGGGAGTCAAGAGCAAAAGCAGGGACTCAGCAGTTTACCAAGGGCAGAATTCAAACAAGCTGCCAACAAGTTTGGTGTGGGTTTTAATGAAGGCAACATGCTGTCAGCTGGGGATCAAAGCCCTGAAGCATCATCAGGTCCATGCTACCACAAATCCATACCAGCACTGCTTTGAAAGAGAAAAATCTAGAGTTAATGGCTGTACCTGGCAAACCTATTTTTCAGTTAGAAGAATTTTCACCAGTGTCACTGCATGAAATAAGACCAGCTGAAGTGTACAAGGGCTTTTACTGGAACAGCAGTTGTGCAGAACAGCCATATCTGTTATCAGCAGAGTGGGGCTGGCAGCATCTTTGGGTGCAAGACTAGCCAGCTCTTACTCAGTGTCTACTTTAGTGAATGTTTCTCATAGCTTCAACATTTATATAAACTAAGTTGTGCCTGTCCAGCACTGCACTGAATATTGTTTGACAGAGGAGAAGGAAGAAATGTATGGAGAAAAGGAAAGGGAATGAAGTGACTTTATTTCAACCTTCAAAGAATAAAAACCTAGATTTTCCTAATTATTTCAGGTTGCTAGCTGATGGATTTAACTGATGTGTATGTTTGTGTAAATTATGTTTTGAATGCAGACCTAAAATGCATGTATAACTTATGTACACATGTCTTTATAATCTGAAAAGATGTAGCTTTAAAGATAGATTGCTTTGGCTATCCGCGCATTCATAGTTAGATAATGTCAGAAATAAGAGAGTAGCTTCCCTCCTTTCCTTTCTCGAGCCCTAAACAAGGATCCATGAAAGCATCAAATCTCCAGTTTTATCAGGCATCTTGTTGCTGGAAATCACACCTAATCTCAACTGTCTTCGATTAGAAGACATCTCTTGCAAGAAAAGCCAGTCCCACAGCAAAACAGCTTAACTGCATCACAGATTTCTTCTTCAAATCCACTGAGAAAGCATTAATAGGCTATGGTGATATTTGGAGAAGTCCTCTGCAAACATGGCATCCAGTAGTTTCAGAAGCGTGTCAGACAGCAAATGAAAGAATGGAAACTCTTGTTTTCTAAGTGAAATTCTGAGCCAGCATTTAACAGTCAGGACCAACAGAGATGATTGGAGATGAAAAGGAGTTAAGAGTTTCAATGCAAAAGCAAAACAAAATATCAAACAAACAAACAAAACCAACAAAAATTCTGCTCAGTACCTGGAATAAGAGAGCTAGTGCTATTTTGCAGCTAGTATAGCAACTGAAGCAGTAGTATAAGTCAAGATTAAGTAAGACATTTTTGTAGTTTACACTTTTGTCCTAATTCTTTGTTTCAGCTCATGCCATACCGTGTATGATTGTGTTTCTCCTTTTCTGATAGAAGAATCTAACAAAATCTCAGTATTAACTGCCTATCCAATTTAATGACAGGACATTAAGACCTGGAAATACTTCTGAAGTCTCTGTGTCTACCCAGACCTGATATCTCATCCTGTGATCAGCGTAACTGTGGTCTCTCCCTGCATGCATCTTTCTTAGCTACAGACAAGTATCCTATTTCCCAGAGAACTTCAGAGTGTTGTGCTTTATTCTGCTTTTCTCATACTGGTTCCCCACCCCTTCAATGAATTCACCATCATCCAGGGAGGAGTTCAGGGATCAGCTGACACTATGTTAGGGAATAGAGTCTTGGCTTATTCTTACTCATCCCCTGGGAGATGTTGCTGCATGGAGACTTCTGTTGGAGCTGTGGAGAGGATCTCTCTCCTTCATTTTCAGGAAGATTCATACTCACACAGTGACATTTTTCAGTCTGGCCATCTGATGCCTAAAATCCCTGTTCTGATTTTGAAGAGCAAATGTTCTTTTTCCGGACTCTAGGAGTTTCTCAGCTGGGAGGTCCAAGGGTGCTCGATCCCTGCTGCAACATCTGGGAACATAATCATCCCACTTCCCAGCATGATGTAGCAAATGTGCTTCTCAGCAAAGGACATCTTACACTCCCATTCATGCTCCTTTTCCATGAGATCATCTTCATTAAAACATCAAAAGAAAATTCAGTTACATAATTTCTTGTTGAACACAGTCCTAACTCAGTTAGGGCTGTCTAAGGTTGAGTGCTAGTAGGAATCAGGTCCTAAGTATGCCAAGACACTTTAGATGTGGAAAACACAGGTGAGCAAGGATCATATTAGCCAAACCTTTATGCTGCTTTCCTTCTTTCTGATCTACATCTGGTGTGACGGGAAAGCAGTGCTGTCTCAGGCATTTCAGAGTTGCTTCTCTGTGATGTTAGTGGCAAGCTAATTTGTATGCTTGTTTACTGCATCATCAGCAAACTGATAGCAGAACACTTAAATTGAAAGTATAATAGAGGAATTTTTATTCAAACTGCTAAAGTCTATGAGCTTAATTGCTCTAGCCCATCAGCCTTACTGAAATAATTGTTAGTACAGCACATGCTTTGGAATCAGGGAAGGAAGTGTATTCTTTTGTCATATTTCCTAGAAGTGGGTATGACATCCATCTTTCCCAAAGAAAACAAACTGGTGTATTCTTCTTCTTAAAGAGACCTTTTAGCCTGTTTAAAAATAAAAGTGAAAATATGCCAGTATTTTACAGCATATGGAAAAGAAGCATTATTTTAAGGCAAGCTTAGCATATATTGGAAATGAGGATCTTTTGTGGTGTCTCAGGTTAGTCACAAAAAATCCACTGTCATCACTTTAGCCCATTTAGTTCAGTACACCAGCATTTATTAACAAGAAATATGTTTATCTTCTTTCAAGAAGTAAACGTTGGCATCGCCAAATGAAGACATTCGATTTTAACTGCAAATTACTCAATTTGCAAGAATGCTTTGTGTTCTTTTCACTTCAGAACCATTTGATGGCAAAAATAATTGTTCTGGATAGAATCCAATTATTCAAAAGGTTAAATTCTGTTTTCATGACCTATTTTTAATTAAAAAAAGCCTCACTTCCTTCTTCAGCTTTCCATACGACAGTAGTTTCAAAGCACAGCACCTAATAAAGTATTAAATGCTTCACGTCCAGTAGCTGCAATATTAAAAGCATCATGACTGTTACTTTCTTATCCTTGGTTCTCCACAGTACTCTCAATGTAAGAAACCATTTTGTTGATGGAGGAAAGGACAATCAGACCATTTTTTTTCCAGGCAAGTGAGATCCAATCTGCTCAGCCACCTCTGTGGTCTGTTTCAGCTTTCTTTTAATGTCCTCCAGTTAGTCGCAATATTCACCCGATTCTTAATCAGAGGTTATCTACACATATCTCTTTAAAACGTGCCAGGGAATCCTTGTGTTTCCATTGGAGCAGCTTCTTATTAGTGCTGCGCTTTCACATTGATCCGTGTCCAGGGTGTGCAAGCAAAAGAGTTCAAACCCCGAAGCAGCAAGGCTTTTCTTTCAATTTTTGGTTACCTAACAGTGGGTAAGTAATCCCATTACAGACAAGCATATCTGAAGCCCCGAGAAGATCTGTTGTAGGGGCACTTTCCTCCTGCAGCCTGGCCATGAGATACAGTTTTTGCAGAGGATGTGGAATTAGACCCCCACCCAACAGGGAGTGATACAGTCCGCTCGTTAGTGCCCCTTACACTCCACAGACTTACAGCAGGATTTAAATTAGCTACATTCACACTAATAATCTCATTATGGTGCAATCTTCCTTATTATAAGATATAAGAACCATTTTAAAAACTTGACTATTCAAGATCCTGAAGGAAAACAATAACTATCATGAGGCTTGGTAACACTTGCTTTACATTCAAGAAAAGCAGATACTGGGCTGTAATAGGAAAAAGCATTAATTTTATAGTTTTCTCAGTTTGCTCTCACCAATGTTTTGATAAAATCAGTCAGACATTGAACCTGAGGGAACGGCACAGAGCTGTGTCAGAGGAGGGCTGGGGCGAATGGGAATGGTTGTGCCCCAGAGGGTGGTGGGCATGGCGCAGCTCCCCAGGGCAGCGGGCACGGCCCTGAGCTGCCAGAGCTCAGGGAGCGTTTGGGCACCGCTCTCACACACAGGGTCTGGGTTTGAGTGGTGCTGTGTGGAGGTGGGTGTTGGACCCTATGGTCCTTGGGGGTCCCTTCCAACTTGGGGTATCTTATGACTCTATGGTTGCTACAAAAAGGCATCTACTGAGACAGATGCTTGCGTACCATACCTCTCTAGGGTCCCATTGTTTCAACTGCTGGAAAAAAAAAAAAAAAAGTAGTAAAAATTTTTGAATGCATTGCTGCGGAATAACAGTACTGACATTCATTGAAGAGAGTCCCAACTTTTCGATTTTCCACCTTTCCTTCTCAATTGATTTAGGATTAATAGAATATCAGTGGCCTCAGATTTTGCTGTAAGGTGCAGCCTTTTGTTTTTAACCCTTTCTAGGTGTGTAAAAAAAATAGAAGTTTGATAATACCTTTAAAATGCAGCTCTATATGTGACAGTGCTCATGAGACAACTTGGTGTCCCAGCTGTAGTCCCTCCTGGAAAATCCACACTGTGGCTTTGGGTCCCATGGTTCCTTTCACACTTTTCCTGCAGTCTTTCCTTCACCTAACTACATGGGCATGGTGCCATGGACTGCTGACATTAGTTCACTTGCCCAAACATGGATGAAGGAAAAATATGTAAAGTACGTGGAGTACTGAAGTGTTGTATAAATAGAGAGTGGTATCTTAAATGAGCGGAGGTGCCACTTGACTGATAGAGGAATATTGGTACAAGAGACAATCTTATGCTGTTCTCCATAAGAAAAATCATGGTTCAAGTCCATCTTGGTGATGTTTGAGCGCAGGAGAGTATCTGCACAACTTTTTAGTGCTAAGGAAGTCTACAGATTGTCCTTGATGTGTCAGTGCAGTGTAAGTTAATGAAGATAATTTGCAGCAATGCATACCTGACTTCTTTTCTGAGCAGTGGTTGTTTCAGCCTGAGCCTTGGGCTCTGTTGCAAGACGTGACTCACAGCAGGACATATTACACAGAAAAGGTTTTAAAATACTCTTTGGTAGGTTTTCATTCCAAAGGAAATGCCGCCACTTTCAAGAGAGCTATTTTTGGAGGAAGAACTAGCCGTGTTGAAGTGTCATGCATGACCTAGAGTAAAGCTCGATGGAATTTTTAGTGTTTTCAATTCTAAGTTTTCTTTGTAACCTCTGAAAATAAACTTCTCTGTCAAGGTATTAAAAACAATTTTATTCATGGATGATCCTAGACTGCAAGCAGAAGCAGCATTCAGAGTTGCTGCTCAGGGCATGAAAATCTTTAATGATGTATAACTGTGAAAAATCAGCTAAAGTTACTGCATTATGCTGCCTTATAACTCCATACTGAAATGTTCCATTAACCACTGAGTCCAGATGCTGTTTTGGTTTGCTGTATTTCATCTCCCTGTATTAGTCTTGCTGTGCCCTAGAAAATATTTTATCTTTGCATTACATCCAGTGTAAAGTTACAGGGGAATATGATGCAGTTTGTGAAGGACTCCCACTGTACTTTTTGCTCAGATCAAATAATATTTATAACACCTCCTGGAATAAATGATCCCAAGTTTATATTCACTGAATGTGAGTGTCTCAGCTGATCACTGTGTCCTCATTGTAAACATCCCAAACTGTGATAAAAGTGTGTGAAAACTTAAGGAAATACAAGGAAATGGAAATAGGACAAAACAATGCCAGCACGCACACAGCCAGTGTATGGAACTACTGCAAAAATCTTCATCATTTGGTAAGAATCACTTGGTAGGAAAGGTTGACTACCTTTTCTTCCATCTGAGCACTACTGTGGCTTTAAATGTGCTTTAAAAACATTTAGAAATGAAAGGAAAGTCTGTCAGTGGGAGTCAGTAGTGAGGGACCAGGATCTACCAGACCACATCTACACTCTGGGTGCCCCCACCTGAAATGTGCCGTTAAACTGCTGGCTGGCACAAAGAAAATGTCAACTACTGCAAACCAGATGCTTATTATGGAAAACTACAATACAGCATTCTCATCAGGTTTTTTTGCAAATCCAGAAACGTCATCCAATGAAAAAAATATTCCAACCTATATTCAGGTTTCTGGTACAAGCCAGTCTTTTATTTCCCTTTGGAATTATCACTATCAAATCACTACTTTTTCCAGTAGAACTGTATCTGTAAAACTCAACCTTGTACATACATCCCTGCAACTGAACAACATCAGCCTTATAAGGACCAGTGAAAGAAGTTCCTCCCTATTCAGAAATGGGACACTGACTGGATATATTCCATTACTGACAAAACATCAAGAAATATACATGGTCAAAATGTACAGAGACACCATGTTAAAAGAGACCTTGCATTATTGTATCTGACCAGAACAGGCAGAATCATAATTATATGGACTACAGATATGTCATAACAACTGGTCAAGACAAAAAATACCATGAACTGTATGTCTGACACAAGGATCTGTGCCTTGACCTCACTAAATGCTAGCACACTGTGAGTTATGGAATGCAAAATAACATTTTATTTTCTTTTCATGCTATATGTGTGCATATGCATGTGTGTTTAATTATTCCACATTCCTCATCAGTAGTACAAGGAAAGCATTAGAGATGGCATTAGAGAAGCTACAGACAAGAATAAATAATTGAGACTTCATCCTATTTAAAGTCTCGCAGGGATCTGTATTGTCAGTGTACTCATACATGAACCAGGAAAAAGTATGAGATGTGGGATGGTGTGGGAGATGACGTTACCTGGAGGTAGGTCAAGGCCAGGTTGGATGGGTATCTGGGCAACCTGGTCTAGGACTTGACCTAGTGGTTGGCCTGTGGGAGGAGAGTTGAAATTGATGATCCCTGAGGTCTGGTACTGAAGGAGGGAAAGCTGTCTTCCTACCTAATGTTGTCATTTTATTCATCATTTTGACATAAAACAGTGAATTTTCTTTTCATGTATTGTCCTTTGTACATATCTTTATCTGCTGTAATTTCTCTCAGCCCCTCTTGCAGAGATTTGACTCAAAATCTTTCTGAAACAGTTTAGTGCAACATACAGAAATACACTGAAAAATCTCTTCATGTTCATTACCTCTAACTTAATCTCATCAGTATCTTAGGTAATAATCTATATATTTGTATGGAATAAGTGATCTCCACCTCCAGCAAAAAATATTTATTTTTATATTGGAAAAAAAAAAAGAGAGAGAGATAAAATCATTGCCACAAAAAGTTGTGGTCAAAGTCTTGTGAAAAATATCCTGTGTGTGTCTCCTGTTGACAGAACGTAGACAACATGAAATCTCTAGATGGCTGGGAAGTTAGGGAATATTAAATGCAACCTTTCCTGTCTATAGCAGTGCCATGAAGCACCACTGCCAATTCTCAAGGACTCAGATTTGACATCAGTCTGATCTGTGGTTGTTGCTGGCACAAGCTACCCATTCTGTGACATATGGCAAAGCTTTCCCCCCGTCTTCCTCATGAGTTGGTGCAATTGAACAGTAGATCAATTCAAGACGGTGATCTGACAGAAAGATAACCTGGCAAAGAAAATTGACCACACCTCAGTTTTTTCAGATCCAGCATGAGCAAAGGATAGGGACAGTGCCAGGGAGACAGCCCAGTTGGACTGGTACATGTTTGTGCCTTACTGACCTCAGTGGGCGCTGGCTGCAACAAAATGACTGTTCTCTGTACAGAGAATATTATTTTCTGGAGGTTTGTAAAAGCAAAATGATAAAGCAAAGTCTATGGAAATTTGATAACATCAGTAGTTCAGTCTGGCTCACAGTCCTTTGCATAGGAAGAAGAGATTTCAAACAACTGTTCTGTCCCTTAGAGCACATTTTTTATCATCAAAGTCTGACAGTGTTGCCTGCCCTTTAATCCTTCTTTTATACATCTGGTCTGCAACAGTGAGAGAGTTCAGGAAGTCACCCTTAATCGGTCTCCTACCCGTTTAATGACTGTGTTTTTTTCTCTTACTAGGTTTATATTTACATATGTAAAGATACTTTCAATCAGCCCTCAGCATGACTCACTGTCTTATCTGAGAAATATTTTACCTGCTTTGACCTTCAAAATCCTAGGAAAGGATTTTTTTTCCTATCCCGGGAAAGGCGACCTTCCATTATAAATTGTAACTACATATTGTATTAAAGACCACATCAAAACTGATCTCTTTGCAGTTTTCATTTGTGCTAGCATCTGGAATAATTTAAATTACAAATGAAAAACTGGCCTTGTGGTTAGCCAAATCAAAAGGCCTGAAAAACTTCATGTTTAAAGAGTCATTTGATTTCTAAGCAGATCGGGAAGTCAAAGAACCAAAATATGACCAAATTGTTCAGAAGAAAGTAAGGGGAAGGGAAGGGAAGGGAAGGGAAGGGAAGGGAAGGGAAGGGAAGGGAAGGGAAGGGAAGGGAAGGGAAGGGAAGGGAAGGGAAGGGAAGGGAAGGGAAGGGAAGGGAAGGGAAGGGAAGGGAAGGGAAGGGAAGGGAAGGGAAGGGAAGGGAAGGGAAGGGAAGGGAAGGGAAGGGAAGGGAAGGGAAGGGAAGGGAGATGGATTTCTTGCCTGGAAAGCTAGATGACAAAATTGTAGGAAAGAAAGTTATTGTAGTTATATGTTCTCACAACGCCAGATAATGAATATGTCTTGTGACCATTTCAATGGTGTACTCTAAGATACATCTAGTTTCCTACCAAGAACTTTAATTAAGCACATGCTTGATGTTTTTGAAGGGATGGAATGGAGTTATTCTCAGCATTTAGCACTGAGGTTGATTACACTGGGGCTGTACCCAGGAGAAACATATTCTATAAATGTAAAGTTCTTTGCTGAACAGAGCTAATAGCAAGACTCCAAGGTACAGACACTCTTTGGCTGCCAACAAAAGTGCCCCAGCCCTACACCAGGTACAGAGGAGTTCAAACAGCTAGGCAAAAACAACATGAGGTTTGGAAGGGTTCCAATGAGTTTTCTCAGTTACACGAGTAAGATTTGTTAAATATATGCAGTCAGCACTGTGTGGAGCAATTCTGCTGAAAAATGCAATATCCTTTCCCTTGATTTAGGCAGGGGATTAATTAAAAACACATATGCATTTACTCTCCTGCCAGAACTCAACTTGATCTAACTAGGCTAGCACTAAATTTGACCAATTCCCTAAACATCGGTCTGAATTAACATAGCATGTTGGAAGGAATGAGGCAAGTACTTTCTGTGGCCAGGATGTCTCAAGACCACGGGAAGACATTTAGCTTTTAAACAAAAGCAAAGTTTATCAGATCACATGGGCACAAGAGTGTAATATAACAGGGAATTCAGACTTCTCTGAGGAAGTGGGTACTGTAAATGTCAGCTCAGTATACCAAGAAAGCAGCCTGTCTTGGAAAACTCAAGTTACTTTACGATGCCAAGGGGAGGTTGAGTGCCTAGTGCAAATCCTGGATATTTATTCTATAACTGTTTTCTTTAAAGATGTAGTGAGGCAAATCTTCTCTTTACCATTAGCAAACATAGGCTGCAGTCTCGAGGCCTCTGTATGACAGAAAAGGACAAAGCTTGAATTCATAGTCAAAATTGCTGCATAATCACTTCTCAGCCTTTAGAAATGAAAAGCCTCATAGCTCACTATCAAATCAGTAATTTTTCTCTTTCTTTTTCTGAAGAGGAAAAAACACTGAGTGGCTATAAAGAAGGGACATTACTATCCTATTCTATTATGAAATACACTCAAGTGCTCTGGAAATAAATCACAAATTGGTGTTCCCTGATGTAACTATAAAATCACACGATCACGTCTTTCTCAGTAGTGGATACAGGAGAAGTGATTTCAACCTTGTAGAAGTGGTCTGCAAAGAATAAGTTTAATGAGCTCTGCATAATTTAATATTTCTAGCTGTACTTCAGGAAAAAAAAAGTACTGCATTCTCTTTGAGATGTTCCTTAAACATCTCGTTCCTGCAGTATTTTCAATTGCACATTTTGTTTGTTTTATAAGACAGCACATGGAAAATTGCTAATGCAGAGAATGAAGCATGGGTTTCTGCTAAAGAATAAGGAAACATGGATTCTATTCCTGGCTCCGATATAATTTTCCAGATAACCCCGAACTACTTGCTTAACAATCAAGCATTCTTGATTTAACACATTAGCATGTCTTCTGTCTTGGTGGAATCTCCACTTGTCTCACTCAGTAACAAATTGTTTGGAAAGAGACAACTCTCACTAGAGTCTACATAGGTCCTATGACAGCAGATTTCTGATTTTAATTGTTACCATATTCATATTCATTCACTGAGTAACATCCAAAATAGAAATGGAGATATCACAAAGAGTAAGAAACCCGTGGCATGCACATCTCAAGTAATTATTTTAAAGAGAAATAAGAGGCTCAGTCTTTTTACTCAGTGTGTGTAGAGGAAGGTAAGCTGAACTCTGAGGTGAAGGCTAAAGGTTGAATAAGGCTGCTGAAATGAATGTAAGAGATAAAATATGAGACTCCAAAGACAAGAAGAGCCCATCTTTTTTTAACTTCTCTTTTTTACCTGCTCTTTTGGGAAATGCTCTTGAGAATGCATGCCCCAATTCATAATGCCAAACACAAGCAGAGTTAAAAAGTAACTGAAGTAAAAATTAGGCAGCTCCTCATAAATTTGGTGATTGCTAGGTTTATGAAATGCAAGAGCAGCACACATCAGTATATCTCCCAATCTCCAACAATTACTGTAGGCATAGACGCAAAATCATCAATATTTTCACAAGGAATAATGTTTTTCTATAAAATTTGCATAGAAATCACTCAGGTGATGATCGAAGGCAGGACTCCTTATGCTCCCCAGGTGTGAGGTGGGCCCCGTGCATATGACTCAAGTTGTCCTCTGTCACTGAGGACAGCATCTAAAATGACCGATATCACTGTGACGTATTTCTTCTTAAACGGCAATAATGCAGCAGAACAGCCTTCACTTAAACCTTCTGATGACCTTGTTAGTCTCCAGTATGCCAGCCGTCAGGGATGGGGAAATAATTTTTCCTTTGCTTTCTTTCTCATATCTCCCTTGCACTCTTCATCTGTTGTGCAATCCTTGTTCATCCTCACTAACTGTGCTTTTAAACAGGACGGGGAATTTTCAGGAATTTTCATGAATTTAATTTAGTATTTGCTTCTTTCTCTGGATACTACCATAGTGCCATTGTCATGAATAAGTAATGCAACAGCAGTCTTTCACTGTGCACTGTAAATTAGCCATTTCTACACAGAAAAGAAGCTCAAGAAACAAAGAAATTGCAGCAGTGCTATGATTTCATTATTCTATTCCAGGAAATGTTGAGTGTCAAGTTGGAAATACTCATCTCCTCCCAAAAAGTCTCCATCTGTATGCAAGGGTCTATAAGCATCCTGGATAAGTTTAAAGTTGCCTTTAGCAACTAAAGAGTTCACAAGGCAGTGGACACTGTTCAGATGACATATGCCACCAGATAATTGAGACCAGACTCGTCTCTCTGTGAGCTTTGCTTTAGCTTTAGTAGGCCACAGTGGTGGCTCCACCTATCAGCCATTGAGCAACTTGCATGGCAAAGCCAACTGTGTTTGACGTGAACAGGCATCTCTGTTTGCTGAAGTCTGGTGAACTCTGCATTCACTTACTCTGATCTGGGGCACAGGCATCATTACAATGAGCATCTTTGTATCCCTGTGATCCTCCTCAAGCAGTGACTGGGAAACGCCAAAAGGTGAAGAAATCTAATGAGAGAGCATCCACATGGTAGCAGGAGAGAAATAGGCCTGCCTGGTTTTGGATGTGTGGAGGAGTGCAACAGCCTTGTGGAGAAAAGCAGTAGGTGAAAGGCAGGACTGGAAGGCACACAGAGTGAGAGTGGAAGGGGAAATGGCATCCAAAAGTGCAAGGAAAGAACTTGGTGAGGTTTCTCTGTCTGTTGAACAGCAATGCCCACACATTTCTTGTAGCTGATAAAGAACGCAAACCTCACACTCAGACACAAACACATGGTTTCTAAATTTGAATTAAGTTTTCCTCCAAATTTCCATGTGCTGGCTGAATCTGGATGAGAAAATGCAGCGCCTCTCTTCTTACTTTTCTGCTTGTCAAACCAACAGAAAACCTCCAAGAACAACAGACAAGGCCCTCTCTGCATTTTTTGTTGATTGAGCAACTCAAAAGCTCCTTTAGAAAAACAGGGGAGTGAAAATAACTTCTCCGTATCTCCCTGTTTTTGACAACCACCGATGGTGACTTTTCTTGCCTGAGTAGGTGCAAAAGCTGGCAACAGCACCTTGCTGTGGCCAAATTCCACTGACTGTGAGGTAATAAAAGAGTCAAATATTTTTTTCTGAGTATGTCAGGCTGCAGAGCAGCCACATATAAATACATTACCTCAGCTTCAGAGAGCCTGGAATATGCTGTTCTACCACACTGATTGCCTGCCTTGATAAGGCTGTTTTTATTGCTATGTTTCTACATCCCAATTAAAACCTTTTTGTCATATGGCAAAACAAAAATTCTAATTAAGGCAAAATAAATGTGCTAACTGAAAGGCAAATATCCCTCATATTTTCTCCTTCCTCTGGTCCTGGAACTCTGCAATGAATCTGGGGATATTTTATGAAGCTTAAACAAAATATTTGGAGCAAAGTCTGCTTTTTATAAACCCTGTCTCTGTCTAACCTTTCACTCTCAATAACATAGAGAAAAATATACAGTACTGAATGTCTGGCGGCAGCTCCCAGCCACTGTGAGACAGTTACACTTCTGCTAAATCATATTAGCTGGGAGCTTGCAACAGCGAGATATTCTTGAGCCTTTCGCCTCCGTTCCTGCGCGGCAGCACTTGGTGTCAGACTTCTGCTTACATCTCCTCCCACAGAAATGTCCTTCCGTTATTTGTCATGAGCATCCATTTTATGATGATGCTTTTAAAAGTTGTTGATGAGCACTTTTTGTGCACATTCTTACTTGCCATTCTGTTAATAGAAACCTTTTGAAACTGTTCCAAGGACCTCATCAGTTTGCCTGCCAGATAAAGCCTCTGTCTGTCTTTGCCCTCCACTCCATTTTTGCTTTGTTAAATTTAGATCTCTTTCTTAATTAGGTACAAGTGACTGAATAAGATTTTCCTGGACTCTGTGCACCCACTAGCATGCATTTGTTGCAAGCAAAAGATAAGCCACAGGATGCTTAACATCCCATCCCCTCAGTGATTAGAAAGGAACTTTCTAAAAATCCAAGAAATGAGGTGAAAACAACTGCAGAGGCAATAAATATAACGAAATATAATGAAATAGTTCTCTGAGATCTGATATGGTGATGGACACACACAGTTTCTTTTTTTTTTAAGGTATGTAAACACTGCAAATGCAGTAGCATTCTTTTCAAACAGCTGTTTGAAGATATAAAATCTTCGCTTAAGTTTGAAAATCAGCACTCTGGTTCTGTCTTCTGCCTCAGACCCAGCAAGATACTTGGTTTGGTACTGAAACTACAGCTAATGTTGAGCTGAGGCACTGACAACAGTTTTCCTTCCATTTCAGGAAGGACAGTGGTGTTTATTTCTTTTTTTTTCCCTTTATTATGGAGCAAAAGTGCCTGGAGTACTGAATTCAACGTCTTGTTAAACTCCTGTAAGAATCCAAATAATAAGTAAGTATAAATTATTTTGATCAAAGCTCTTCAGTCCTTCAATTTAATAATCTCACTTTCCCTTTGTTGCCCTATGTGTACCATAATGAAACCCATACTTCTTACATGCAGCAAAAGCAAAATGTCTGCATTTATTGTAAAGTCCCCATTAAGATCTGAAACGCCCTTAACTGCTCTTCTTCTGTCTTCTCAGTATCTAGCTTCAATATAAGTTGGCGCTGCATAGTGATATGAAAATGATTTTTTGATCTGAAGGATTTTTAGAAGCTGTACCAACTTACAACTTATATCCATGTTCAGCATTACTTAAGCAAGCAGCAAGCACCATCAACTGTTTCCAAACACACCGCTTCCCAGGTCACCTTTCATGGAACTCTTTTTAAGCGTAGGCAGCTGGTTCCAGGTGGCCCTGCTTGGGAGCTTGGGTCGGATAGCCTCTGGAGATCTCCTCCTGCCACATACGTTCTGTCACTCTGCAGACACCAGCAGTGCTGAGCACCTGCTCCATGTGCATGACCTGAGCAGGGATGTAGGGACACATCCGTCTTCATCCCACAGTGGAAAGTGTCCATACCAGAACTACTGCTGGGTCCTGAAGCCATGGTGCTCCTCACAGTTACCTACTCACTGATCAGCCAAATGCTGTCTCCTAGTGGAAGCCAGATAAACCTGACATACTATGGCCCAAAGACGTGTAGATCAACCACTTCAGGAAAACTCTTTGGAGGGCTTCTTCCTTGGTTCCTTCCCTTCCCAATCTAGTTAATGTTTATCTGTGACATTGAGAAGTCTGGGCCAAGTCTCAGAATTACCACCAACATCCTGAGGGGTTTTTGTATGTTATATAGCTCTCTAGGCACACGTTTCCTACTCCTTTTTAATCAGAAGCATGCAGGCTAGTGATGAAAGAAAGATACATGAGCATCTGCTTTTTAGCCAAACACTTCTTTTGTGATTAGTAGATAACTTTCAGGTTTTTCACATATACTTGTTTTAAAGCAAATTAAGTAAATAAAAACACATAAATTAATGTGACAATAAAGAGACTCGTTGTCAGTTTGCTTTCTATTGAACAACAACAAAAAATTCCTCCTGATTTAAATGTAGTAAGACAAGAAAAAGTTGTCTGGGTATAATTAAACTGTAGCGTGTAATTAAATTAAATGCATTCTATAAAAATAACACAATGTACCAATGAGTGTTTAAAGTGCTTATGGCAAAGCAATTCTCGCTGTCCAGATTCACCATCAACAGATACTAATCATGGACATTATTGCTTGGTAATGCTGAAAGCAGTAAGTTTATTTCAGCTAAAGGACAGGCTCTAAAGCACCACTCTTCTACTCCAGTTTAAGAGAGCGTTCACTGCTTCCACTGGGAGGAAGAGCTGGACCAAAGGGAGAAAAAGGGTGGATTTGTAGCGTCAAGCCAGTTTCCTTGCCAGGGGGACAAGGGAAGGTTTAGAAAAATTTGCCCTAAGAACAGAAGAATTGAGAACTAGGTTTCCTTTAGAATGTTGCAGGTATCCATACAGGGACTACAACAGAGGAAAGGTAAGTAATAAATGGGTCTTTGCAGCCAGCTACCAACATAGTCCATAGCTCTGCATGTATCTTGTTCTTTCTTGAGCAGGATATGACATTTTAGTGCTAAGTGGTGTTACTTTATTATCACTGCATCCAGTGAACATGTGAGGTGGAACAAAGGAAATACTGACTCTTTACATGAGTGTTGCACTGGTTTCAGGAATCCCATTACCACTGACAAGTGCTCTAGCATCCTCCACACCTCTGTTTGTGTGGAAGTCTTACGGAAGGAGCTGAGGTATTTCCCTCTCCCATATTTAGGTACTTACCTATACACTCAGCTCTCAGCATGTCTGCCTCAGATACCTTGATGCCGGGCACAGCAATACATCATTACCTTGGTTTTGGTGGCCAGCGAGCCCAGCAGATACAGAGGAGTTTCAGACAGGAAACCCATAGTGCAAGGCTGTTGTTCAGATCCCTTTTGACATTAACAGTGACCTCAGTAATCCAAGGAAAATGAAGCGGTGGCAGATCAAAGTCCTGCTGCTGTCTCCACTCCCAGAGCTCACCATTCAGATGCAAAGCTATGCACAAATAAAAGCCAGATGTTGAGCAGGCTTCATTTCCTGATTAGCTAAGAAGTCACTTTGGAAAAGACAGCTCTGGTCCCAATCTTGAATTGCAGGCATTGAATCAGCCTTTCCAGTGGGATATCATGACAAATAAAATACAAGGCACAAAGCTGGCATTGGTGGTGATGAGGACAGATTACCTCTCAGAAAGTGGTCCTCTCTCAAGAAGGGATAAACTTACTGTGGGGCGACTATCTGGTCACTCCCATTTGCATTACATTATCCTGTTTTAAGCTAGGCAATCTGCAGTGCAGACGTGAGCAATACTTCTTGGGTCTAATAACACTAAACACCAACAGAATCCCCTAGTAAAATACATTGCTCCTGACTGGAGGCAAATGGGTCAAAGCAGGCCTTCAGTGTGGTCCTGAGAAGGTTAATTTACCTTCACTTTCCTCTGAGAGCTGACAAAACTTGAAAAAAATAATCAGTTCTTTTTAAAGCTTTCCTGTTTTTGAAAATCCAGTTTGGTTTAAAGGAACAGATGAAAGGCAACGGCCTGAAGTTGCACCAGGAGAGGTTCAGGTTGGATATTAGGAACAATTTCTTCTCAGGAAGAGCAGCGATGCACTGGAACGGGCTGCTCAGGGAGGTGGTGGAGTCACCGTCCCTGGAAGTGGTCAAGAAATGTGTGGATGTGGCACTGAGGGATGTGGTCAGTGGGCATGGTTGGGGTGGGTTGGGGGTTGGACTTGGTAATCCGGGAGGTCTTTTCCAACCTTAATGATTCTGTGATTCTATGAATATTTTGATGCCTTTTAAGATTTTTCTTTTTACAATTCTTGTCAAAAAACAAACACAAAACCAAACTACAAGGTTTGTAGGCGTTGTTTTTTTTTTCTTCCAAAAAAGAATTATTTTGAAGTTTCCAGAAAATAAAATGTACAATTTTAAAGTCTGGAAATGTTCACTACCTGTGGCAAAGGTACCTTACATTTCTGTACAATTTGGTATACAAAACCCAGGGAATTTAGCTCTCTAGAATTACAGCTCTGTCTCACTTGAAAAGAAGACTTATGAAAAAATGTGTAAATCAGTCTTGCTAGCCAAACTTCTGCTCCCTCATCATCACTGTTGCACTAGCAGTCCATGTACAATCAGCTGTTTTTAGCTGTGGAAAAGAAATACGTCCAGGTCAAGCATTTAGTTTTCACACAGCCCTTCTGACACACACTCCTTGCACTGATACGGGCAGGGCCCAATCTGAGAAGCTCTAATATTTATCCAAGGAAAAAAAGAAGGAAATTCAGGATTTGACTTACATTTTCCAGAGCACCAGTACTTTATGTGGGATAAGACCTGGCTCCTAGATTACAGCATTAGTTTGTTTGCTTGTACCGAGCTCTCAGCAGACTGAATGGATGCACGTGTTGTACCTAAGAACATCTGCTTTTCACTGTTTGTTCTTTCCTTGCCCACTGCTCTCCTCAACGAGATCCTGTTGAAGTCTGAATTCAAATTCATAGCTTCAGTCCCACCCAGAATCACATGCCTGGGGCTGCAGAGGAGACCCTGGAAGGGGAGCAAAATACCAAATCCAGCAGCCTCAGGATTAACAGCAAAGAAAATATCAAATGCTCCACCAGAATACCACTTGTTTTAAAATATTCCTTTATTTATTTATTTATTTATTTATTTATTTATTACCAGCTTGTATGTACCATGCATGAAAGTAATCTTACAATTAATTACTTTCAGCTTTTGGTGAGCTCGTTAACAAGGACTGCAGATGTAATGACCTTTAATTCTCTAAGATCTAAATTCTTTAAAAGGTCCGGGACAAACCCAGCTCCAAGCTACAATGGCTAAAACTAAATATTAAAATAGCAAAAAATGTATGACATTGGTTTCATTGTGCTGATAGCTATTCTTGAACACAGAATTTGCCCACTGTAATTTACTGTAATTTAAAGAGAGAAAGTCAGCTGTGAAGGGTATAAATCCAAAATGTTGTGACCTTTCCTGAAGGAGAGAATAACATTATGGTGAAGAAGTCTGCATTCCCTGATGCCTTTTTTTTTTCTTTGAATATTTTCCTTTCCTAGAAAAGTTTCCTTTTTTCTTTTCACATTGTCACTCTGCTCCCCATCCCCATTTGAGTTCCCACAGGGAAAACCTTGGTGATACACCACAGGCAGAGATATCTCCAGGTGCTGCTGGAAATCTGAGACTGGAAGAACTCCTCCTGTGGCAACAAATAGAAAATACTTCCCCCTCTTCTCCATCTTCCCACAAAATTCTTGTGGTCTGGAGGAGACGTAAACTCCTTCATAGTTTGGAGCAATGACTTAGGGACATACATGCCAAGCCACTTCCCTTGCCACCCAATGGGAAGATAGTACAGGACAGAGAGGGGACATGCCTTGTTTCTGAGAAGTTGGTTTCCTCATTTTCTTCCAGCGAGGAATGAGAATATGATTGTAATCTCATGAAAAAAAGGAAAATAAATAAATAAAAAAATCAGATTGCGGAGATTTATTAGTCATTTCTTTACATATATGGTTTTTCAAAGTAGGCGAAAATGCCAAAATACTAAGGAACCATATTGTACCACAGCTTCTCATTTAAAATCATTTGAGCAGAGGGAACATCTGACATTGATCACAATGTAATCCTTTGTTATACCGCCACGTAGCATGCCACGGGCTGAACATGCAGTAGATTCAGAGCAGAAGTAAGGGCATTCAAGTAACCCCAAAAGCTTCTGAATCATCTAAAAGAACCGAAGAAAAGACTGTAGTTTTTCTACTTTCATGAATCTGCATTTCAGAAATAACAAAAACATATCCCTTTGTTGTTGGAATGACAAGCAGTTAAATGAGGTGTTGTGAGAAGCATGTGAAACAGCATTACTGTGCAGCACCACAAATTTCAAAAGTAAGGCGTGCTATCACAGCAGAATGGCCACTGTGATTTTGTCTCTGAATTAACTTTCCTCCAGAAAAATAAGAAAAATAGCCACAAATTAAATTACTTTAATTTAATGTTATTTAATCTTATTCTTTCCTATTCAATTTCTTTCTATTCCTTTTTTTTTTTTTTCCCCCCTTTCTTCCATATATATTTTAGCCTTTTGAGCAGAAAAAAAGAAGAGGAACTGGGGTCGTGTTCCCCCGTGGCCCCAGCATCCCTCGGTACTTCCAAAGCCAAAATGGGCTGGGATAACTCAGCTTACTCCCATGCTGGCTCTGCATCTGGCCTGCCTTGCTGGATTGGTGCTGGTACATGTAACCTTGTCTCGGCTCCAGCACTGCACAGAGGAGATAAGGAAAGTCATAGCAGAGACTTCCTAGCCAAGTCAGATACCTGCAGCCTCTGCTACAAGAGACAACCCCCAAAGAAGCAGCAGGAATAAATTTCAGCTTCAGCTGCAGCCCCACTGCTTTATTCCTTACTTGTTGATCCTCAAAACAAAATAAGTAAAAAGGAAATTCAAGAGGAAGATCACCAAATCCTTAAAGCACATGCCACTTCTGGTGCAGCATTCTCTTTCCCCATGCGAATATCCTCTCCCAGCTAAGGCTGCTCCCAAGATGACTGCATTTTCTGGCTGGTCTGAGAATCACTTTTAGTGTCTGCTCACTTCCTGCCAATGTGTTGGCACTGGGAGCTAACTCCCAGTAAAATACTTTGGGATAACTGTATAGCTGTGCCAAAAAGGTATTTCACTGACGTATATTAACAGCTTTGATCCACAGTGATTAATGTCAGTTGTTTTTGTCCTTATTGCCTTATTACATATTTTGGGCATGTTCTTTTGACATCATTTCTGACTTATTGGTAAGTAGTGCTCTGTGTTCCTCCTCATGCACAGGCAGAACTTGAATATTTTGCCATACAGTTGTGTCTTTCAGCTGCCTTAAAAAGAAGGAGGTTTCACACAAGGTCCCAAGAGTAACTTCTATTTCTCTTCACTAACAATTGCAGAAAGAAGTGAGACTGATGTTTCAATAAAAAGCAACTTATCGGCTTAGAGTTTTCTGAATATAAACATCTTAGAAACCATTCTGCTGAATCTCAACCTCCACAGAAACATGGAGCTTGAAAGAATTAATACCCCATTTCCTTTCTTTAAACAATGCTTAACTGAATGACTTATGCCAGCAATTGTGTGAAACACCTGAAGAGGGATAGCAAGTGGGACTTACCTGAATAATTAACAATACCATATGGCACTTCTATCCAACAACATGGCATTTCAAGCACGAGGCATTAGTGTCCTTCACATCTCACAACTAGGAATTCCTGAGAGTTGGGCTTTGCAGGCTGAACGAAGGGAGCACAATGTCTCCTTGGTGTTGACCTCCTTGGAGCAAGAACCCAACAATCTACCTGACTTCAGCTGGTAGAGATCACATCTGCCAAGGGCACCAAGCAGAGAAATAGAGCTACATTTTTTGTGAGGCTTCCTAACCTAATGTTATTTTCAGTTCCACAGTACCACCCCAAGATTCTATCAAGAGACTTTTACCTGGTTTTGAGGCATTTGAATGTCTACGGTTTCAAGCAATAAGACAGAAATACTATTGAGGTGTTTTTCCTCTTCGGAAATAAGAAATATCAACCAAAAAACTACTCATAGTAAGACCGGGTAGCCTACAAACAAAGAAGATTCACATATACAGTTACATGCGGGTGCTAGGGAAGGGGGTCATTCTCCTGGAGAATCATCTACTGCATTCAGGTATGCTCTCTATTTTATGTGTTGGTACAAGGTGGGTAGATTCCCACTTGTGAATTTTGAGGCTTGTGAGCTCTTTAGTCTGTTTTGCAGCACACACGTATGACGGTTTAATGGGCCCTCTGTTTAGTTTATAGCCCATCCACTCACCCAGAAGCAGAGTAATGATTGCAGCTAGGGGCAGTTGCAAAGCACATGTGGAAAGATTTTCAACCCCAAGGCTCTAATCTCCCCTGCTAGCCACCACTGCCATGCGGTGAGGCTATTACCGTCCCCAGCTCCGAAATACAGTTCATAAACTCCTTCCACATGGTTTATACAAACCCCTACAAGGCTGCATTGCATTGTTCTGCAGGCAAGGAGACACAACAGCCTTTGCTTCCCCGCTTCTCTTGCCGAGCCCAAGAGAAAATTATTTGTCAATGTTCATTTATGAAATAGTAATTGAATTCTTCTTCTGGTGATTAAAGAAACGACAGATGTTGACACATACAACTTAAATGAAAACAAAACGCTGACCAAACCAGTGTCATGTGGAGGGACCACTGTTACCTCCTGATGCAAACTACAGATTCCAGATGAATCCCAGATGCTTGCTGGAGTATGCACAAAGCGGACTGTGTTTATTGTCACTGCATGGTTATCTCAGCGGTATGTCCAATATAAAATGATGAAACTTGCTTTCAAGCTATTTATCAGAAGGAAAAACAAACTGAAAAGCTTGGGAGTTTAGAAGGTGTCTTGACTGACAAATGGGAATTTTAATAGGAAATATATTGAAAACCCTTTGAGTTTAGACTTATTCTTTTTTGAAAAGGGCCTTCATTTATTTTGTTTACTTTTTGGTTTCTGTTCACACTCTGTCAGTCTTTCTAACTAGGCACTGGCATCCCATTACAGGAAGAGCATGAAAACTCTCCGAGGACAAATCAAAGTTATTATTCAGAGGTGCACTGCATTTATGCTTTAATTCCTAATTCATGGCACTCTGATGCAAATCCAGTTTTCTATGAAAGTCACTTCTCTGAATTTATGTAGAAAACAGAGGTGTTCTAATTAAAAAGGTTAAATTCTATTTTAGAAGTCATGTTTTTTTTCCCTATTTAAACGCAGTTTTTATGGAATTTCAATCTTACTGGCTCTTTTGTTCATCTCAACAAGTCTGCTAATTGTAGAAGCTAAGTGACCTGCAAATCAGAAATTTTGAGAAGACATAAGTCAACAAATCTTCAACTTGCAAGGTCAGACATACTCCTGATTATGACTGAAAGATTTCTGCTGATTAACATTAGCAGAAAATAATCTGTTCTGTACATTTCTCAGTTCCTTATTACTACATAGAGAAAGCAGCCACAAATACAATTTTAAAGTTCACGCTCCACATGAATCTTCACAATCTGCTGGCCAAATTTTCGGCTTGAACATATATTTAGGCAGCAGGAGTGTGTTTTGGAGAAGGCTGACATTCTCCAAACCGTTCACAGCAAATGCAATGGAGTAGTGAAAAAGGAAAACATACAGAAAGAAGTTGTATGCCTACAGGAAGTTCCAGGATAAACTACACTCCGTTTAATAATGGGTATTCCCAAGAAAAAGCAATTAGCTTATTCTTCTCATTTGAGCATTGCCAGTTAACAGCTTGCTGTGTTAAAACTAGCTGTAGCTCCTATGTTTGTTTGCTTGTTATGCTCAGGTACTCTTTGGCAGATCAGCTATCGTGAAGTTTATTCTCTGTGATCAGTGTGTACAGCATTTGATTCCTCCTTTCTTTTTTTTCAGGATTTACAGACAAGCTGCAGATTTGAGCCCAGTTCAGCTTTCAGGATTTCTGGATGAAAACCAACCCTACCAATCGGAAGATTGAAATGCTTTCTGGCTATGCTTTCCCTTGATTTTCCATCCACATCCAATCCAGGTAGAGGATGAAAGAAATAAAGCAGTCAGCATTTAGAACTTTACTCAAATGTTTAAATACAAAATGTTAAAAAAAAGAAAAAGCATTAAAATGTCTGTTCGTAGTAAAAGCTCAACAAGAATGCTTACAACCAAGGATTTAAGAGGAAAAAATTTAAAGCCCTCTTTCCCCTTCCATTAAAAAGACTGACACAAGCTACCAGGACCAAGTTAAAAAAGAGACAAAATTGAAAGATTTGTGGACGCATGTACTCCCTCCTCTAGTATTTGCTCTTAGTATGAGATAGGCATCCGTGGCTGCTGTTCTTTTAAAATTTGAAAGCGGTGTTTAGAAAAGAATCATCCTTTGTGTTTGCATTTTGCTTTCTGTGAATACAAGTGAACCTCTGGTATATTTTAGTTAAGAGCTACGTAGATGATAGACCATCAGTTAAATGTTTGATGCAAGGCGTACATTTATATGTGTAAGTGCTTCCCAAGTGGATAGCGTTATTTATGTTTCTGTATTCTTTTATGAATAGGCCAAACTAAACAGGCAACAGGGAAACATGTTTCAGGCATTATGGTTCTTAGCAGATATGAAGTGCCCACGTTATTGGAGTGTTGCATTTACTGGGTTAAAGTCAGCCTTACACACATGATTTTGAAAGCAGTTTGTGGATCAGCAGTCAACTACTACTGCACAAACACCTCCAGGAATTTGCAAGTTGACCGAGCGTTAGCTGGAGGGTAAACATAACATTGTTTTGCATTGCAATGGGTAATGGACTTCTCCTGCCCTTCAACTGCACTGGGCAAAGTTACTGCTTTCTAATCACCTCCTCATGTCCCTACTTTGTCCAGCTTCAGCTAGACAGAGTAGTTTGCACTGACTTGGTTCTTCCATTACTGATGTGTGTGCAACCCACCCTGCAGTTGTGCAGCCAGCAGGCAAAGTTGGATGATGCTGCCAAGGTAGTAAGGAGAAGAGTGGATTAGTAGTTTAATATAGAGGATGCTCCCATTAGCCATGGAGAACATTTTCCATAGCAGTCATGGGCATTAATAACTGCCAGTTACACCAATTAACATCCTTCCATGATAATGTGAGTAATAATTAGTAGGAATGTTTCGCTAATTAAAACTTGAATTAACTCCAGTATCAGCTAATTAAATTAGAACCACAATCAGCTTATGTAAAAAAAAAACCATAAACCACAACCCACACCATATCATGTAAAGCTCTTCTCCCATCTCTCCTTGCTTCCCATCGTCTCCCTTCCATCAAGTCTATCACTAATCATCACTCTCCATGATGCCTTTCCACACAAGACATCTATAAATGGCTTCTGTTCTGTAGGGTTTTTGTCCTGTGATTAGCTGTGCTATCAGCCCCCCGGTAGGAATATAGGGCACATCATCTGGAGATTGTTCTGTTGACAAGGCATAACTTCCAAACAAGGCAAGGTGCACTGAGAAAAACTGCCTTCTGCTAGCACAGCTATATTGAAACTGGTTTCTTGTTTTGTTTTGTTTTCTGCTTTGTTGTTGTTGTTGACAACTGAATTAATGGTATTAACCTAAAGTTGTGGGTATTTTCAGCCCAGAGAAAACCTCATTCTATTGTGAACTTTGTAGCATTACCTGGGACTTCATTTCTTTTGAAGACCACAGAAATGTACACAGGTTTTTTTTCTCTCGATGTCTTATTGCCCATGTGTATGTCCTTGTATTGCTGTCCTCTAGAAGCAGCATTCAAGTAATGTCGTGAGCACATCATGCAAGCTGTGCTCCCCTTCTGGTCCCGCCACTACTTGTTTATGGTTAATCCATACTCCCTCCCTCACCATTTCCTCATATTTTAATCAAGGCTTTGGTAACAAGCGGTTTTATGAAATGCATTTAGAAGGTAGGAGAAAATAAATATTTCCAATGTCTCTTTTCTATATGTTTCAAAAATAATAATGAAATATTAAAAACTTCTCTTGTTGAATGGGATTTCTTTTAATATAAGAAGTGGTAGGGTATTCTGTGCTTATTACACAGAAGCAACAGGTACAAGAAGCGGGATTTTAAGATTTGCATAGTTAATATTAATTTCAATAAATATAATCAGTCAGCTTGCACAGCTTCTGATTCAGAGAATTAAAAGGCACCATTAGGAAAACATTCAAACTGCCTCTTTCTACTTACTGCACATCAGTGAAAGATTACAAACGCAGTCCCTAAAAGCTAACAGCTGTAATGTATTTCAGAAAAAAAAATGCAAGTGGGGGAGCCTAACAAGGATAGATTGTCCATTTACTCATCAAAAAAATTGAGTTATTTCCTCCGTGTTTTGAAAGAAAATGCTGCTGGCATTCTATCTGCTTGTGGCTCTGTCCACTTAGCCATAGTGCCTGGAGTAATGCACAGGAGAGAAGGCACAAGAAAACAGAATGTGCTGTTCCAGGAGCTCTGAACTGAGGAAGATTTTAATCTTAGAGACCATTTAGATATTAGAGAGATGGTTACCGTAACATCAAGCATGTGTCAGAAGTAATACAAGCTTCTCTTTGGCACCGAGGAAAGACAAGTATCACTTTCCCATCATGCCAAGAAAGCACTGCATTTAAATGCAGACACATGCTGGGGCAGATCCCTCTGTGCATGGACATGGGTCTGTGAGCACAAACACCTGCCAGGGTGCAATGTACTCCCAAGCCAAGCCTGTGAGGAGAATTAAGGGCACAGGAGTGTTGTAAGGGTGGGGAGCTTCCTGCTGATCAGGTCATGCTGTCCTCTTGGGTCAGATCACATCTGTGTTCAAGAATTACTCCTCTGGGAGCTTCACCCAGGCTTTGATCATGATGACATTGCTGATGATTTGTCCACGGAGATCTTTCAGTGGGGGTAATGCAGTGGGGGTCTCTTCTCACCACTAGATGTGCATGAAGAAGAAGGAGCTGGTCTGACAGTGTGGTGCTCTGGACTGTCTCAGCTCGCACTGACAGGAAGAAATATTTAGGGGTCATTGTCAGCATTTGTCAGTGAAATTGCTGTGATTTCATATTGCACTGATACATCATATCTTGAAGTAAGACAACCTTGAAAGGATTTGTGTGCGGGGTTTGCTTTGCTTTCCGAGTTAGATAAACGATTCATGATTTTTCATGGGGATGTTAATCTCTTCATTGTCTTGCTTTTCACATTTACATTAAAAGCATGGAATTTAAAGCTCTCTCACAAAATGGAAGCAGTTTCTGGGCTGGGAACTGGCAGACTTGAGCACGGTTTCCTTGTCAGTCTGAGCATGCACCTCGTACTATTTGTCCTAATGACAGACACTGGCTTTTCGAGCAATTATCCGTGCTTCCACGCATTGCTTAATCTAACACCCATTAAAGTCAAGGATAAAGACTGGCTGATTCTAACAGCCACAGCTTCCCTCTTGTAATCTCCTATTCATTTAACTGCTCTTAATTCTGAGCTACGATACCTTACAGCATGTTAAATTCAAAGCTTTATATGGCCTCGACTTTGTGGAGTGTAAAATTTGAGACACGATGAGTGAAAACATACATGTAAGTGAGGAAATCAGATACATTCATCCATTACAATCATGCCCTTAACCAGCTCTATGGAGCTGGCAGAACTTTCACTTAAATGATGAAGGGGAGTTAGAAGAAGGTCTGACTCAAAACAGTGAACCGTTTCAAAGCAAAGCTGAATTCCTTGAAGTTAAGCAGCAGTAAATTTGGCAATAGGTGAATAGCTGAGAGGTTTAGACACACTTGTTTTTTTGGCTGATTTCCAATTACAAAAACATTGCCCTTGAAGCTTACCGATTAGCGATGGTAGAAGTAATTCCAATAGGAGATGGTGGACATCAGACAAATGGGGGAAGCAGGGCAGGATGGTAGGAGGTTGCCTGCTAACTAATCTACCAACAGAGTGATTTCCTTCATGGTACAGGCATTTACATTTCCTCTGGAGTAAAGTAGAAAGCTAAAGACTGTGTTTCACTTTGGAGCCCTGATTCACTTCAGAGAGCACCTACAGAACCTATTTTAGATTGCCACAGTGATAAACCGCCTCACTGCCTCTGTTTCAGACAGACATATATGCACTTTAGAGAAAAAGCCCTTTTCCAAGTTCCTGTCTGGTGTAGGACTGAAAGGCTTTAGTTCAAGTCATGTACAAGTCAGAGGAGAGGTGGAGAGAGACATCCTTGTTTACACTGGGTGGAAGACCATTTCCCAAAGGGGCAGAGAAGGCTTTGTAAGGAGTTTCCTGGTGGTCAACAAATGAACAAATGAACCGCAGGGAAAACGTTTCAGTAACACAGAACTATAGGATAAGCTATTCTCATAATAAAAATGGGAAAAGTAAAGCAAGCAGGCTGACTGGCTAAAGAAAAGAGATGAAATGTGAGAGGTGAAATCTTTTAAGCTTCCTGTAGTTACTATGACAAATCTGAGCAAGATCGGAAAGAAGCAGTGCTGTGGTGAGGGTCAAGAATACAAAATGTGGTAGCTGGTATTTTTCTGAATATTTGTGTGAGTTTTCTGGGATATCTGTTTCAATTTGCAATACAAAGAGCTCATTAGTATTTCATAGCTTGGGTGCCTTATTTTAAAGACTGCAACAGCACAACAGCAGCAATATAAGCATAAGAGATGAGAGCCTCAAGAGAACTGGAGAAGTCTTTCAGTTCAACTTGTCTGAAACCTGCCACCTTCTGTAGTGAAAAGAGGAGAACCTGCTCCTCTCATAGGCATTGATTTGCCTGGTTTGACACATCTAAGCTGGCTTCTTCAGAGTGAGGACTGTTATTGCAAAGACAGATTTTTACAGACATTTGCTTAATGGTGAGCTTAATCACAAATTAGAGTTAGCGATTTCTGTTCTTCACTTTCTGGATTCTTTTTTCAAGTGCAGTACAAAATACTGAACAAAGCTTGGAAGACTAAATCATCCATTAAGATGAAGCCTCACAGACCTCTCTGAATCTAGGGAGGTTCGTTCTGGGTCATTCAAGAGGTGAGACTGTAGGACTGCTTGGATCAAGCTGGCCATAAGATGTCAGAGCCCACATCTTCTGGTTCGGAAACAGAAGAAATCATCGTAAGGGTCAAGAAAACTCAGAAGGAAACAAGGAGAAAATACAGATCTTTGCCTCTGTTACTTTCTATATTTCAGTATTTCTAAATCCATCATTGGTCTCCTATGAAAACATTACTTCTCTAGATAAGTATGCTTGCCCAACTTAGATTTCAGGCGTCTTTTATTACATTAAACATTTTTCCCTCCTGCTCTATCAAACTGATCATAATTATTATTTTTACTGCATAAAGCATAAGATGCCTCAAAGGGAAAATCCATGAGTTTTGTTGTGGGAAGCAGCACACTTCTTGCCTGTAAGGTGATCTGCAGGTCTGGGTGGTGTCTTTCATGCTTACAAATACGTACATACCTGGATAGCTGTGTCGAGATGAGAATATCACCAAATAATTTACTGGTCAAAAGAAAAGATGCCTGAATGTTGAATACAGAATTAGTAATGGAAACTGAAACAGTTGAGCAGAAAATATGTGAATACTATATTTACTAAGTTTTTTAAGTATGATATCTGGTTTGGATTGGTTCTTTCTTCTTTGCTGTAATTTTCCATCTTACTCAGTCTGATCTTTAATTCCATGAGAGGTCACACATAACAGGATCACCAGTGTGGATGGAATACACCAAACTGAGGGTCAGTCTGCTCTGATATCTTCCAATGAAGGCCTAAAGCAAGAGTTAAAACAGAGCAGATCTTCAGAGAAACATCTACCTTTTGCCTGGGGCTCCCAGAAAAGAGGGAAGAAGAAAGTAGGTCTCCAATTATCCAGTTTTGACACTGTTTTAACTTTGTGTGCTTCTGGCAGTAGCACATCATACTGCAGTTCTTTTCAGGTTAGAATTCCTTTGACAATGTGCTACTTTTTCTCCAAACTACACCAGACCTCCAGGTAAACTCAGGTTATTGGCCTCCAATGCTGCCAGTTTAATGTTTTTCACTGGCACTGACTGAACTTTAAAATATCACTCTCCAGAAATATATACAATTTATATGTCTGTGTATATTGAAATAGTCCTTATGTTAAATATAATGCTACATAAAAAGTCTACATTTGAATGATTATGAAGCAGAGACTATTTTATGACTTCAAATATTTTCCACATTATCACATACTGTAGAATGTTCCTGCCTGAAATTAGTATTTAATTTTTAAAGGTTGTAGCTCCCTTTCCTCTTTTCTTTTTTGTTTTTGTTGAAGAGTAATATAATGTGCTTAAAATATATACATTCTCTTTTTCTGCTGAGTTAGATTTAGAAAGCTTTTATACCATTCAGGAACACACAGTATAGAAAAGTTGAAAAAAATATGTATGCCATCTACTGTGAATCCAGCTCTTAAATGCCTGTATATCTGGCTCAGTATCAACATCTACAAAGAAAGAGAGGTGTCTTTTGTTGTTGTCATTCAGTGATGACATTAAAAAGTATGTTTCTATAGGACTTGAGCTAGATCAAAAGGAGTCAACATAAGATGCAAAAATGACTTAAATTTAACATTTTCTTCTTCACAATGATTTGGGTTAAATGATCATAATAACTCTCTCCGGCATTTCAAATTTATTAATAGCTACTGCTTCTAGTGATTTCTTAGGAGGCAGATTTGGCTGGTTGGATACCTGTGTGTCAGCTTCAAATTGGATGGCCTATTCAGGCAGGCACGTATGAAATCTGGCACAGACTGAGTATTGGCTCAGTTATTAAGCTCAAGGAGGGTTTAAAATAACACTTCTGGTCTACTTGAGATTTTGTTTAAGTCAAATGCCAATTACATAAGTCTTTAATATTAGACATTAAATCCAACATACTGTGACATAAAGTACAGTAAAGTCCTTTATTTATCAGCTGAAAAACATGACTTAAAAATCTAGGAGCATGTACACAATGCTTTTTTTATACAAGACGTTAAAACTAGCTTCTATTAAAAAACAGCAGTTTACTGTGGTTACAGTGTCTCAAGTGTTATGGGATTACATACAGCTCTCGAAGGGAAGAAAGCCTTAGGTGGCTTTGCTTGTTTTACTTTCTCTTTTTCTGGCAGCAGGGAGGGGGTGAAACAAACCCTGATTTATTCAAATGCTGTAAAGGTAACCAAACCATCATTAAATTCCAGAGCTATTTGTCAAGCTCTGCTCAGGCACAAATGCTAATTAGACTAACTGCAAATTAATTCAATTTATGCTTTATCACAGAAAAAAAAAAAAAACACGACAACATACTATCTCAGGAAGAGCAAAGAGGCAAATAACAGCTGAGCAGAGCTTTATGAGAAAACTAAAAATGCTTTACAATTTCTCCCCAGGAAAATTGATAAGTATGTCTATTTTCAAAGGAAAAAGAAAGTCATTTTCTTCAGAAACGGGGAAGTACAGATTTTTGTGGTTTTGTACTGAATAAAATAATTTTATTTTGCATGCTTACTTTTACTTTATGATTAATGTCACCTGCATCTCTCATGGCTTGTATTTCAGCAAATGCAATGATTTTCCTACTGACATGGAGCTGCTTCCAGATGGAAGACCTGGCTCTAAAATGCCTGCCTTAGTGACTGCTCTTAGCACCTGTGTCTGAAACCTACCTGAAGTTTGGATGCCTGGAGCAGGGGATAGAAAGGCCTAAAGGTAGAAGTCAAGGTGGAGGTTATGAGGAATCTTAAGAAGCAGCTCATAAAAATCAATCCTTCATTAGCTGAAGGAAGGCAGACCTCTGGGGACAGCTTTGTGTCTAGAAACAATCATAGAGATAGAAATCCACTGGCATAAAGGATTGCCTTAGCCTCACTGCCCCCACCACACTCTCCCCATCTTTATCAAGGCTTTGTTCCTCATATAAGGCTGGTGGTCCTCTAGGAGATTTCATGCCCTGACTCTCTTTAGGTATGAAGTTCACAGGATATGTCATGGCTGTGATTGTTTTGATTCACAGTCTCGTAAGATGGTTGTTTTTTTTGTATTTGTTAACTTTCAGGAGACCTTGTTCCTAATTCTTCATCTGTTATATAGCATATAGTTTAACTGAGAAGTGAAATTAGCTTAAAACTTCCTCCATGTACTTACCTAAGCTTTGGTACACGCTGCTGCAAATGTTTTTGATGGCTTGGGATGTTGGAAGCTATTTTTGAAATACATCCCACCTATGCCATGTACACTCAAATAAAACATTCAGGCCTGCTACATAGTCCTGAAAAGGACTCTGGAAAGAAACTGTGGATTGCTAAATGGAAAATACAGCTCTTGGCCCTGCCTTGAGAGTGAACTCGCTGAGAAACAAGTCTGCAATGTGTTTGTGTGTGCAGGCACTCCAAGATCCCCTGCTTCTATCCATTCCCTGGTTTTGAGTTAAATGCTTGCACCAACACAGCACAACTTTCCAGTGTTTACATTTTTATATAATGCATTATCACGATCTGTGCACATGGATGGGTAATGGGTCATCACACTGAAGCAGTGCACTGTTTTGCATGTGGAATGGACACTCCAATTGCAAGAGTGCATTCTGCACCAAACCACTTCAGGTGCACAGAGAACAACATCAGAGCAGTCCTGTTCGGTTTGTTCTCAAAATGCAGTGCATTGGGCCTGACTTTAATCTTCACTTTTAAGTATCTCTGCAGAGTTACTGTGTGGATCCAGCTGTGGGATCACAATTATAACTAACCATTTCATCTTATAAGCTGCAATGCAGACATTTGCAGCAGCTATGGAGTGGAAAAAGTGAATGTGTTGCTTAAGTGGAACAGAAGTGTGTGTCCTGTTGGACTTTCTAAACCTTTTTCCCAAGCTTTAATCCAAGATTCATTAATTTAATCCCAAGATTAAATGTTCCCCAACATTTAATCTTGGGGAAAAAAAATTCATTATAAATCAATACATACCTCATTAGAGCAAACCAAGCAGTTGCACTAATGGCTTGCATTTAATTGCAGTACTAGATTTACTCAATGTTCTTACCAATGAAAGATGTCTGATTCATTGGCTATTATTGTTAAATTAGCCACAAAACTCATGGAAGGAGTGATATATTGACATGTCAGATAATAATAGGCTCGTTTCTGATTGTGGGGAGACCAAGGATCGTGACAGAGTGACAGAAACTGTGCAATTACGTCTGCACTGTGGACTATCCCCAGTGCTATCTGTGCGACAGGTCATGTTACCTCAAGTGAAGCACCGCCCAAGTACTATTTTTGCTTCTGTGGGAAATGGTAGCTGAAGTGTTATTGACCATGCAACACAGATGTCCAAATGTGGCTTGTTGTAACTGGTCTCTTGCTCATGGGAAGCATGGAATCCAGCTTTAGACTGGTTGCTGCTGGGGAATCCTACTTTAAAATATGTTAATGCATAGGGTCAGCCAGGTTAATAGCAAACAGCTAGGCAGACAGCCCGAAGCAAAGAATTTGAGGGGTGGTCAGCAGAGAGACAGAGGAGATTATATCTCTCTACTCCACCCTTGTGAGGCCCCATCTGGAGTACTGGTTCCAGGTCTGGGACCTCCAGTACAGAAAACGCGTGGAGCTGTTGAAGACAGTCCAGAGGAGGGCCACAAAGATTATCAGAGGGCTGGAGCACCTCCCCTACGAAGACAGGCTGAGGGAGCTGGGCTCGTTCATCCTGGAGAAGACTGTAGGGTGACCTCATTGCAGCCTTCCAGCACATAAAGGAAGGGAGCCTGTGCACACAGGAGGGGAGTCAACTCTTTGAAAGGGTAGATAATGGCAGGACGAGGGGAAATGGTTTTAAGATGAAGGAGGGAAGATTTAGGTTCAATATCAGGGGGAAATTCTTTACCAAGAGAGTGGTGAGGTGCTGGAACAGGCTGGCCAGAGAGGCTGTGGATACACTTTCCCTGGAGGTGTTCAAGGCCAGGTCGGATGGGGCCCTGGGCAGCCTGGTCTAGTATTTAGATGGGGGGGTTGGCGTCTCTGCCTGTGGCAGGGGGTTGGAACTTGATGATCCTTGAAGTCCCTTCCAACCCAGGCCATACTACGATTCTTTGTAAAGATTTTGTAAACTAAGGGTGTTGTTACAGAGTTACCTGGGTCTGTGGCAAGGGGCAAAAGCCCAGGGAAAAAATAACAAAGGAGAGAGAGAGAAGTACCCTCCCCAGTGTAGCTGGCTAGCCCCAAGGCAGGCCATGTGCTCCGGGAGAGAGGGGGCTGGGTAGAAAGGTAGCAGATGGATCTAAAAATAAACAACGGCAACAATCTGAGGAAAAACAGTAATTTACTAAAACTAACAAAATCAATCAAAATGAGAGAGACAAGAGCATCCAAAGTACGAGATAGTAGATAAAGTAGTCTTACTCTAGTAGACTGCAGGGAAAACACATGCTTTTCTCTGTGGCAAAACCAAGAGAGAGAGAGAGCAGCTGGTGTCCTACCAGGAACTTTTCCTTTCTCCCCTGCATGCCAAGTCCTCTGGGAATGCTGCCCCTCCCCTCCCATCTGAATACCCAAAATGCCCATAAAAGGCAGTAAACGGAACCAGAACATTAACTCTTTAACTTCCATTGGTTCACATGATGTTCTGATGTGGAATACTGGCAACAAAAAATCACAAAACCACAGAAGGTGTTTAAAGCCAGTCTTTTCAGATAGATGCTAAGAACCAATGTCTATTTAGAAGCACTATGTACTGCAGATGTTCAGCCACGAGTGTGCAGAAGCTGACCTATTGCATTGGAAGCAGTATATTATTTGGGTTGCACAGTGGCAAATAATGCTTTGGGGTATGTGCTGGTACTCACCGCCACAAAAATGGGCTCGAGCTTTTTGGACAAGGTTTCCTGAAGCGTTCAGCCTTGACCTAACTTTCCTCCCATAGCAAATGATAGTAAGGCTATACAGATGACAGTGAATGGAGGGTTTGAATGTAAGCTGAGCGCTGTGGAAAATCCTATATAGAGAAGAACTCTCACAAGAAGAAGCACTGTCACTGTCATATTAGACTATCTGATTCTTAACCATTCATAAGGGAAGTCTGAACCAAGCACTCAGATATCACAACAATCAGTGGAGAGAGGGAGAGATCTGAAATCCCTGCACAGTCAGCACAGTATTATCAAATGAAAGACCTTCAACAAAAGGTATTCACTGCATCAAATACCATAGTATTTGAAGTTTGGCATATTGAGATGCAAATGGTATATTAAGTTTAACAAACTACTTAAATACATTCTAACTTTAAACTTTGTGATAGTGTCACAGGACTTAAGTACAACAAAAGAATGGTTGTTTATTGAATTACAGGTTTTGTTAATGGAGAGTTAGCAAAACCAAAGGCAATACTATCACTTTCTTAGTTTAGAAAAGGCCTTTTCTTTATGAGAGTTAGTATTCAGGTATTGATATTAATCTTCCCTAGCTGTGGTTGAAAATTGGATGTGGTTTGACTAAAGGGTACTTCAGACCAATCTCAACTCACTAGCATAGTGCCAGCCTTGCTGTTGGAATCAGTCTAGGTGCTCCATAAGATTATATTATAAATCATTTGGTACCATACAGGTCTCTTCTGTGAATAAAGCCACAGTGTTAATCCATTGCTTGTTAGGAGGTGAAGAAGGCAGACTGCTGCAGTGTGAATCCTGAATAGAGACCCTGATTCCTTTGAAGTCAGGGAATGAAGTCGAAGGCAGAACTTTGGGCTCCTTTTCAGTGCTCAGTGGGGCAGCACAGGCGTCTGGGAACTTATGAGCACAATAATGGACAAAACATTGAAGGGACATTCAACAGCACAGGTTGAGGTGGCTGGTCCTGGCCTACTCCTCCTGTCAGGGTCCCAGCTGCCATTCCCTCGCTTGGACGAAGAAATGAATATGAGTCAATACACTGTTGCCCTTGAAATGTAAGAACACCAGGCTGTTGTCTCCTTTGTTTCTATTGGCATGACTCAAGCACCAAGACTTGAATTTTGTAAATGCCTTACAAACAAGGTGTGGAGCTAGGAAGGGTGCTGGTTCATTTGTCTTTGATTTTCACTACCTGAGTCTCTTCTACCTGCAAATGAAATTAACTTTTCCCAAATCATGTCTGTTTTGCCCACAACAGTAATTGGTAAGCATTTGCATTTGCCTCAACCCATAAGCTTTCTCATCAGCAGGCCATGTGGAGGAAGGTCTGGGAAGGTGCGAGGAAGAAGACAACCACATGGTCATAACTCCAAACATTGCCCACTGTGGGACAAATGGAGAAGAATGAAGGCAACACATGTAAGGGGGGATCTCTCAGTTTCATTTTCTTGGCCACTTGGAACTACAACCATCACAAGGGGATGAGACACGGCCACTTCTGTGCTGTCTTTAGGACTGGCTGAGGGAATGTCTTCCCAAATGCTGGACCCGGGAGCGGCTCTGTGCCAAGGCTGGTCCACCGAAGACTGAAGCCAGCACATGTGGACTCTCTTCAAGGATTATTATCCTCACCGCTTGGGACCACAACCGTCATGTGGGGATGGGACATGGGAATCACCTACAACAATAACCCTTCTGTCTGTCTTAGCTGAGGCAGTCTGGAGATGCAGAGTTGACCGCCTCGCCCTTGGCACTGTCTTAGGCAAAGCTTCCCGTGCCTCCTCGCCCACCTCCCCTTCAATTTACAGTGCCTCTAATCTGTCACTTAGGGGCGCCTGGGGAAGTGAGGTTGCCAGGGAAGGGGTTTGCCCACGATGACGAGCTGGAACTGTCTTCCAGGTCTCCCCGTCTCTCAGGGCCCCCCTCTCTGCCCGACAGTGTGAGGACATGGGGTCCATCACATTCTGGGGGGTGTCCCCCTGGCGCCTTCCTCTCTGGCATGCCTGGGAGTTACTCCACCGGTCAATCTCCTGCTCTCACTCCCTGATGCTCCGTNGGGAATCACCTACAACAATAACCCTTCTGTCTGTCTTAGCTGAGGCAGTCTGGAGATGCAGAGTTGACCGCCTCGCCCTTGGCACTGTCTTAGGCAAAGCTTCCCGTGCCTCCTCGCCCACCTCCCCTTCAATTTACAGTGCCTCTAATCTGTCACTTAGGGGCGCCTGGGGAAGTGAGGTTGCCAGGGAAGGGGTTTGCCCACGATGACGAGCTGGAACTGTCTTCCAGGTCTCCCCGTCTCTCAGGGCCCCCCTCTCTGCCCGACAGTGTGAGGACATGGGGTCCATCACATTCTGGGGGGTGTCCCCCTGGCGCCTTCCTCTCTGGCATGCCTGGGAGTTACTCCACCGGTCAATCTCCTGCTCTCACTCCCTGATGCTCCGTAACTTCTCCACCTCATCCTTGAGTTCTGCCGCCATGCTGAGCAGATCTTCCACCTGCTCACACCTCACACAGGTGGAGTTCCTGCTGCCCTCGCCGGACAGCAGCAGGCTCAGGCACTCCCTGCAGCCAGACACCTGAACAGCCACATTCTTGGGCAGGGCCTCCGTCTGGGTCGGGATGGAGTCTTTGCTAGGCAAGCTCATTGCCTGGAGGAGACCGTGGTAAATCTGTGGTCTCGGAGACTGCCAGTAGGTAAGCTGGTCTCCGAAGCGAGGAAGGACAGTACTTCTGCGTTGTCCTGCACAAGCTGCTGCAGTATGCTGTGGGTGCTGCGCACATGCTGCCTTCTCCTCACTGCACCTGGTGGGCAGCGATGCATTGAGGCCCTCCCATAAGCTTTGCCTAAGGCAAGGGGCATGGATGCAGTTCCATTGCCCTGGCAATGTCAACGCCACAACAGCCGCTCTCACGAGAACTGTCGGGCTGCTCTGTTGGCTTGGGGTTCCCCTGGTAAAGGAACCGACCAAAATCCCCCTGTACCTTGCAATCAGTCGCTGCGGTTCTGGCCGGGACGGCTCTGAAGCAGCTAACCTAGGCAGTCAAGGATTATGTCAAGTATGAGATGGCGTTATCTTGCATCCCGACATCATATTTAGGAAATTGACTTTCCTCCTCGGATCGCTGCCGCTGTTTTGTTTTTAGGCCCATCTCCTGTCTCCCATCTCCCTACCCTTCCCCCCTTTTCCCCTTTCCCCTTTCCCGGGATGTGGGTCTGTGCGTCCCCCTTCCCCGTTAGTCACAGAAATGGGCTAGACTGGCCTGTAAACCGTGGGCACCCCTCCGTCCCCGGCCCTTTTTTTTCAGGCCGTTGGGCCTGTGGGCGTGCTGTCCCGCGTCACGGACACAGATAGACCTAAAGATAACTCCACGACAGCCATCTGGGAAGGTGCTGAGGAGAAGACAACCCCGTGGTCTCAGCTCCTAACACTGCCCACTGCAGGACAAGCACAGAAGAATGAAGCCAATGTGTGGGGAGTATTTTCAAGGTTTATTTTTTTGAAAGATGGAACCACAACCACCACGCGGGGATGGGAGATGGGTGTTTCCGCGCTGTCTTTGGGACTGGCTGTGGGGATGTCTTCTCTGATACTGGACCCGGGAGCGGCTTTGTGCCCGGGCTGGTCCAGAGAACTATGAAGCCAACACTTGTGGACTCTCTTCAGGGTTTCATTTCTTTGCCGCTTGGGACCACGGCCGTCACGTGGGGATGGGACACGGCTGCATCAGCGCCGTCTTCGGGACTGGCTGAGGGGGCGTCTTCTCCGATGGTTTGCCCGGGAGCGGCTTTGTGCCCGGGCTGGTCCCCGCTGCCTGGACCGGCTCCCACGGCCTCCTCGGGGCCGGCTGCGGGAAGTTGAAGCGCGACGCCCCACTGGGGATCGGCTTCGAGTGTAGGCCCGCCCTCGCTGCCTGGATTGTCTCCCGCGTGCAGGCAGAGGGGAAGCCCTCGAGGACCTCGGTGGTGCTGGTCTGGCCGAGGTGCGGGTGCTGCTCTGAGCACCTCGGGCTGTCGTACGGCTCCCGCCACGTTGTCTTCGGGGCCGTCTCTGGGAGCCTGAGGCCCGGCCTTGCAATGGGGAGCGGCTTCTTGTGCGGCCAGTCCCCCGCTGCCTGGGCCGCTTTGTGGCCGAGGAGCTTCTGGAGGACCGCACAGTCCCCCGTCTGGTGGGGCTCTGGGAGCAGGTCTCAGCGCCTGCAGCTGGTGCCCGTCTTCTCCCACCACGTCCTCGGCGCTGCTGAGATGTGTCCCGCTCCTCAGATGGATGTGAGCGGGTGGTAGTCTGCTCAGTCGCCGGCACTCTGGGCTGGACGCTGAGCTCAGGCAGCTGGGAGTCGCAGGATGGGCTGGATGCTGCCTGGCTAGAAGGACCAGAGCTGATGTTTTCAGGTCCTGTCAAGATGTGGGATGGCACTGGTACCTCCTGGCTGGAAGTGCTGGGGCTGGCAAGCTCAGAGTTGGTGCGGGAGGCTGTAAGGAGAGACAGGAAGCTCAGCAGGATGAACATGCAGCCCCAGGGCAGGACAGGCTGCCATCCCTCATGGGGCAGAGAGACTGTGGCAAGGCCACCCTGAGCACCCGCTGCCAGGCCTTGCCTGGCCCCAGGCCCCACGCGACACGTGGCTCTTTGCCTCTTACCAGTGCCCGCACCAGCGCAGGTGTCGCACTCCCAGCTGTTTCTGCTGATGGCCCGGAAGGAGCAGCACCAGTGCGTGCCTTTTGAGCCACAGGAGCTGCAGAGGAGCAGCCGCCAGGGCCTGGGGAAGAAAACGGGTTGTGGCTGTGAGGACAAAGCGAGCCAAGGCAGGAAGCAGCTGGCACGGCTCTGGTGCTCAGTCCTTGCTCCAAGGACACCTCCAAGCGTGTGGTGAGGCTGAGATCCTACGCAGAGCCCCAGAGGACTGCAGAGGTCACTCACCCCTCTTTCTGTGCCCTCTCCCTGCCTCCTAGGTAAATGCACTTGCTGGCGTCGCAGCGCCTGTGCCTTTCTCGCAGCGACTGGTATGCTGCGTCGTCCCACCAAGATGGTTGTCTGCCGGAGGAGAGAGGGAATGTGATGAGTCCCGGTTGCCCAGGCGTGAGGCAGATGCAGGGCATCCGTGCGCATCCACCTTGAACTCATTCCCAGCTTCTCCATGAAGCTGAGACCAATGCTTGCAGGGCGGCAAGGGACTGGGCCTGCCAGGGCAGTTCCTGGGCAGGCACAGCACCTGTGCCTGAGTGTCCACAGAGCCGGGCAGGAGGACACCAACCTGACTGGGATTTGGATCCCCAGCGTGGTCATTTGGGAGCGGAATCGTGCTTTTCCTCCACAGACAGGGCAGGAGAAGCGCATAGTGGCAGCGTGGAGGGCATGTTTCTGCAGGAGAAGCACAAGCGTGAGCGTGAGCGGGGCTGGGTGCTGCTGAGGACCAGCCGTACCCACAGGGTGAGGGGAGGGCTCCTACCCTGATGCAGGCCCGGTGGAACCAGGCCTGTTTGCACACCGGGCACACCATGGTGTGGTAGGACGTGCTGTCCCCCACGGGCTCCAGGCAGATAACGCAGATGGCGTTCTGCGACGGAGCTGCCTCCGCTGCCTGCCGAGGGCGATGCTCCCAGCAGAAGGACCTGGGCAGGAGGACAGAAAGGATGGGCATGGTGAGAAGTGCTGTGAGGAGGGCAGAGGACCAGGAAAGAGCCCCAGGCGTGGGCTCTGGCTCTGGCAGGATGCTGGGAGCTGTCGCTGCTGGTTCCTCCCTAGGAGGGACAGCAGCTTGGCTGCTGCTCACAGCCCTTACCTGTGNGAGGGGAGGGCTCCTACCCTGATGCAGGCCCGGTGGAACCAGGCCTGTTTGCACACCGGGCACACCATGGTGTGGTAGGACGTGCTGTCCCCCACGGGCTCCAGGCAGATAACGCAGATGGCGTTCTGCGACGGAGCTGCCTCCGCTGCCTGCCGAGGGCGATGCTCCCAGCAGAAGGACCTGGGCAGGAGGACAGAAAGGATGGGCATGGTGAGAAGTGCTGTGAGGAGGGCAGAGGACCAGGAAAGAGCCCCAGGCGTGGGCTCTGGCTCTGGCAGGATGCTGGGAGCTGTCGCTGCTGGTTCCTCCCTAGGAGGGACAGCAGCTTGGCTGCTGCTCACAGCCCTTACCTGTGCTGCCCAAAGTACTGCGTGACGCATCCCCCGTCCTCGGCGCAGGGCAGATGGAAGCTGCGCTCACAGCCTGTCTCCGCGCAGCTGATGGTAGCTCCCCACCCGCCACAGACAAAGCAGTGCTGGAAAGAGCAGAGCAGCGCCCATCAGCGGTGGGCTCGGGGCCTCCGCAGCCGGCCCCACTTCTCCGGGCAGGGAGCAGGGTGCGGGCACCGCTGCCTCACACTCTGCAGAGCTGCCTGGCAGACGAGGCTCATCTGCTGAGGTGGGACTTTGTTCTGGAGACGGTTGGAAGGGCCGCGACTGCTTTCTTTGGGCCCAGGCAAAGCCGGTGCAAGCCTCTGCCGGCACCAAGCTCCCCGTTCCCTTCAGGTCCTCACCTTCTGGTCTGCCAGCTGGATTGTGCGCTGGACAGCAGGAATGGAGAAGCCAAAAATTCCCCCCAGTGGGCATCTCCATTCCAAAAGGCCATCGGCAAAGAACTGTAGGAGAGAAAAGAGCGGGATCTCGTGAGTCCAGAAAGGAAGGGAGCATCCCTGGCAGGAGCCCTAGCCCTTGAGGGAACTCACCAAGCAGAATTGGTGGGCACGGAGCCCACCGCTGACAAATGTCTGACCGCAGATGTCTGGGTCGACCTGTGCCCGGCGGCACAGCATGCACACTGGAGAGGAAGGAGAGAGCAACTGTGAGCAGCAGCGAGCACCTTGCAGGGCCGGGTGTCCCTGGGGGCCATCCCCAGGGCCTGCTCCAGGCCTGCCGTGCCAGCTGAGGGGCAGGGCTGGAAGAGGTGGAGGGGAAGGGGGCATTGCAGGCCCAGCGGTGCCAGCGGGCAACCACAGAGCAAGCTGGGTCCCCTGGCCAAGGAGCAGAGGGGCCCTGCCTGCCCGCAGCACCGGGGAGCCCCTGCCTGCCCCTTCTTCCCCTCCCAGCCGCAGGCAGACCCCCAGCAGCCCTCTGCCCAGCAGCGGGGAGCCGCGCGCAGGGATACGGGGCTCTCACCTGGCTCCCCAGAGTTGGGGGCCTCCTCCTTCCTTTCGGACATGATCGGCGTCGACGGCGAGAAACAAGAGAGTCCCTGCTCTCTCCACACCTCACCAGGCCGCACTGAGCACGGCCCCAGCCCGGCAGCCTTTGCTCTGCTCCCGGCCCCGTGGGTCACAATGGCCGCTCCCTGCCACCACTGTGACATCACGTTCCGCTCACCACCTCACAGGGCTGAGGGCGCGGCACCCACGCGGGAGGGCGGCGGCTCCTGTGGGCAGCGCAGAGCGAGGGGCCTGGTGCTGCCATCAGCAGGGAGCAAGGATGGCCTCCCTCAGGCCTTTTGCACCGCGCCCATGCTGGGACATCCCAGCAGAGAGAGTCTAGTAAAGGTCTGTGGGTCAACAGCATAGCCGGCGTTTCTAGTGCGTGTGCTGACCAACTTTCCATGGCCTGATGGCGACAGGACAAGGTTTTGACCTGAGAAAAGAGGAGGTCCGGTGAACTGCGAGAGGGAATTCCTCACTCGGAGGGCGGTGAGGCCCTGGCACAGCTGCCCAGAGAAGCTGCGGGTGCCCATCCCTGCAGGCGCTCCAGGCCAGGTTGGACAGGGCCCTGTTCTAACCTGACCTGCTGGGTGGCAGCGCTCCCATGGCAGGCACTTGGGGTTGGGTGGATTTATGATCCTTTCCTATCCAAGTCTTCACACATCAAAGCTTCAAGCCTTATACAATTCCCAGAGGCAAAGTGGCATAGGCAGGGCACGATTCCCTTCAAGCCTGCATATAAAACGAGTCAGGAAAACTTCTGAGGTTTGCTTTCTTTGACCTGCTGGCAATGGTCACCATGCCAGAGACAGGAGAGGAGCTGTCCCTTGTCCAGGGCTGCAGTCCTGGAGTCACACTGGAACATCCCTGCTCATCCAGCCTGACCCCGTTTCCAGCTTCTCCATGAAAGTCAGGCCAACGCTGATGGGAGAGCCCCCACGTCTAGAGAGTCGCCCTCTGTGGAGATGCTCAAGGCCTCACTGGACAGGGCTCCAGGCAGCCTGATCTAGCGGGTGGCAACCAACACACTGCAGGAGTTTGGAGCTTTAGATAGACTTTAACGTCCCTTCCAACCCAAGCCATTCCAGGATCCTGTGATTCAAAACGTCTATCAGATCCAGCATTAAGCCAGATTACTAAGACACCTACCCAGCCAGTCATGATATCTACAAAGGCTACCACGGTAGTCAGGCATGATTTTTTCGTAGTAAATCCATGTTTACTACTCTGGATAACCCTTATGTTTTTCCACCTGCTTTGAGATGATATCCAGAATAAAGTGTTGTTCCAACACTTGCCCAGGGACGGATGTGAGCCTGACTGGCCTCTAGTTTCCTGAGTCCTTCTTCCTGACCTTTTTGAAGATTGGAATGACACTGGCTATCCTCCAGCCTTCAGGCATCTCTCCTGTTCTCCATGACTTTTCACAGATGATAGAGAGCTGGGCTGTAAACGCGCACTGCTGGCTCATGTGCAGCTTCTTGTCTACCAGGACCCCCAGGTCCTTTTGCGCAGGGCTGCTCTCAAGGAGATCCTCCCCCAGTCTATAGAAATACCTGGGATTGCCCCGGTCCAAGTGCAGCACCTTGCATTTGGTCTTGTTGAACCTCATGAGGCTCGCGTGGGCCCACTTTTCCAGCCTGTCCAGGTCCCTCTGGGTGGCTTCCCTTCCCTCCAGCGTATTGATCTCACCGCTCAGCTTGGTGTTGTCGGCAAACCTGCTGAGGGTGCACTCGATTCCATCGTCCGTGTCATTGATAAAGATGGGGAAGAGCACCGGTCCCAAGAACGACGCCTGGGGGACACCACTTGTGACCGGCTTCCACCCACACATAGAACCGTCGATCACAACCCTGTGGCTGCGACCAGCCAACCAGTTCTTAATCCATTGAGCAGTCCATCTTTCAAGTCCATACCTCTCCAGTTTAGAGCGAAGGATGTGGTGAGGGACCATGTCAAAGGCTTTGCAGAAGTCTAGGAAGACGACATCCATCAGCCTTCCTCCATCCACTGATTGCCGTCCCTCCATCACAGAAGGCCACCAGACTGGTCAGGCACGATCTGCCCTTGATGAAGCCATGCTGGCTGTCTCGGATCTCCTCTTTGTCTCCTATGTACCTTAACATGGTAAGCAGGAGGATCTGCTCCATGATCTTCCCAGGCACAGAGGTGAGGCTCACCGGCCTGTACTTCCCCGGGTCATCCTTTCTCCCTTTCTGAAAAATGGGAGCAGCGTTTCCCTTTTCCCAGTCACCGGGGATTTCACCCGACAGCCATGATTTTTCAAATATGATGGAGAGTGGCTCGGCAGCCACATCAGCCATCTCTCTCAGAACTCTAGGACGGATACCATCTGGCCCCATGGACATTCAGTTTCATCAGGACGTCTCGGACTTGTTCCGTTGTTACAGTGGGACGGAATCCGCTCCTCTCACCCACACTTAGAGGCTCAGGGTCCTGGCAGACATGAGGAACCTGACCACCGGTGAAGACTGAGGCAAAGTACTTACTGAACACCTCAGCATTTTCCTTGTCTGGGGAAGCCACTTCTCCACCCTCATTTATCAGAGGGGGAACACTCTCCTCGGTCTGTCTCCTCCTGCCTATGTACCTGTAGAACTCCTTCCTGTTATTTTTTACATCCCTTGCCAAGTTCGGCTCCACCTATGCCTTGGCTTTCCTGATTCTATCTCTACACATGCAGACAACATTCCTATATTCTTCCCAGGCTACAGAACCCTTCTCTCTTTTCCACTTCTCTCTTTTCCATCAGTTTCAGCTGCAGGTCCTTGCTCAGCCATGCTGGTCGCCTGTTCTTCTGCTCCATTTCTTCTGCTGGGGGATGGAGAGCTCTTGCGCCCCGTCCCCCAGCAGAAGGGTTTCTTTAAGGAGCTGCCAGCTCCGTTCTCTTCCTATGCCCTTAAAGACAGTCTCCCAGGAGATCCCATCCAGCAGTTCCTTGAGCAGTTGGAAGTTTGCTCTCCTGAAGTTCAGGGTCCTGACTCCGCTTTTTGCCAGGAATGCCAGGCCTGCATTCCTCCAGATCACAAACTCCACCAGGGCACGGTCACTACAGCTCAGGCTGCCTCCAATCTTAACTTCTCTAACGCTCACCTCTGCTTCGGTCAGTGCCAGGTCCAGTAGGGCTGGGGTCAGTCCGTCTGGTACCTGGACGAGGAATTAATTCTCAGCAGACTCCAGGAAACTCCTGGATTGTCTGCCACCCGCCATGCTGCTATCCCAGCAGATATCCGGGTGGTTGAAATCCCCCATCAGGACAAGAGCCTGCAAGCGTGACACCTCCCGCAGTTGAAGCAAGAAGGCCTCATCAACAGGCTCCCCCTGATCAGGTGGCCTGTAGCAGACCCCAACCACTAGATGCCCTTTACTGGGCCAATCCCTCTTGTTGTGGTTTTGTGACTTTTGTTGTTGGTATTCCACATCGTAACATCATGTAAAGCCGTGGGAGTTAAAGAGTTAATGTTCTGGTTCTGTGGACTGCCTTTTTTGGGCATTTTGGTTCTCGGAGGGGAGGGGAGGAGTGGCATTCCCCAGAGGACTGCTCGCCCAGAGTAAGAAAGGTGGAGCTCTTGGCGGGACACCGGCCTCTCTCCCTCTCGCGGATTCTCTCTGTTTCACTGCTGAGAAGCACGTGGTTCCCTCTGCAGTCTACAGCGTAAGGCTTCGGCTTTGGACACTCTCATTTTGTTTGATTTTGTTGGATTTAGTAAATTAACGTTGCTCCTCAGGTCGTTGCCGTTGCTCTGTTTTATTTTTCTCTGTTAGACCCATCTACTATCTCCCTACCCTTGCCTGCAAGTCCGCTGCCTCATTAGTCACGGGGCCGGGCTGACGGCTGGGCTGTACACCTTCAGCACTTATTTTTCTCCTCTCTCCGTTTTTTGTTGTTGTTGTTGTTGTTTCAGAAGTTTTGGTTTGTTTTTTTTTTCGGGCCTGCTGCCTCTGTCATGGATGCAGATCTAGAGATAACTCTGTGACAGCTCTCAGCCTGGTCATGGCTGCTCTTTGCAATCTGCCCACTTCCTAACATAGAGAGCAAACCCCCCCCCTCCTACCCTGCCTATCCCTTCTGAAAAACCTGTAGCCCTCAATCACCGTACGCCAGTCGTGAGATTCATCCCACCATGTTTCCCTGATAGCAACCAGATCATCATTTTCCAAGCACGTCATGGCTTCCAGCTCCTCCTGCTTATTTCCCATGTGGCGTGCATTAGTGGAAAGGCACTTCAGCTGGGCTTTCTGGCACACTACCTTTCTAGAGAGACCCTCCCTCAAACCTCCAGAAGAAATCTCAAGTTTTCCCCCACTGCTTCCTAGAGGAAAATGAGAAGGTTTTGGACAGGGGGTCGGCAAAATTACCTCCTGTGTGGAGTTCCCAGAAGATCCTAGAGGACAGTTTGGAGGTTATTTCCCACAGNGGGGAAGGGAAAGATACAGAGAGGTTCAGGAAAATCCACCACATAAATAACTGACTTAGAGGTTAGTGCAAACACAGGAACTTTGGTTTGTTTGTTTTTTTTTTTTTTGACTGTGGGGCAATTTACTTGGCACCTGGAATGATGGCTGCAGATGGAACTCACCTGTCTCCAAGGGGTATAAGGATCCTAAACCAGGAACTGGCTGGACTGATTGAAAGGTCTTTAAACTAGGTATGAAGGTGGAACGGGACAAAATGAGGGCCACTGGGGCTGAGTGGGTAGTTCAAGGGTTCATACTGAGCTTGATGTGTGAAGATGGTGGAGTATAAAGGGATTGAAAATGTCAGGGGAATGCTGTTGCTGTAGAGGATCCTAGATCCTCTAGAAAGGCAGTGAGACAGAAAACCCAGCTGAAGGGACTGTATACGAATGCACACAGTGTGGGAAATAAGCGGGAGGAGTTGGAAACCGTGATGTACTTGGTAAGTTATGACCTTGTTGCTATCATGGACACATGGTGGGATGACTCCCATGACTGGAATACCATCACTGAGGGTTATCTGCTCTTTAGAAGGGATAGGCAAGGTAGGAAGTGTGGGAGAGTGTCTTTCTCCAATTTATAGGAGGGAGAGGAGGTTCTTTGATATATGTATACATGAGATATATGTAGATGTGAGATTAAGAAAGAACGGTTCAAATGTTGGTCCAACCAGTTTATTACAAATCTTTATCAGGGAGATGGGGAAGGGCAAGACAGCGGCTGTTATGAATTACGGTGATGGGGAAAGGAAGGCAGCCAATAGAAAAGATAGCAAAGAAGCAAGAACTGCATAAAACAGGGATAGTCACCACCAAGATCCAGCAGTGTCCCGTTGCATGCCCTTCCAATGGTCTGAGGCAAAAGCGCAGGGGGAGAGCAGCAGCAGCGTGGCCAGCCTTAGGTAGCAACTGGGTACCAGGAAGGAGCGGCAGGGTAAGTCCAGGAGGAAGCAGCAGGTCTCAGGTAGCAGGCCCAGGAGAGTCCATCAGCATGCAGGCATCAGCTTATGAGGCTTCTGATGTCAGACACCTCTTCTTCAGCACGCAGGCATCACGGCATGAGGAATCTGTTGTCAGAAAACCTATCTTCATGTTTGTTGGTCCCCTCTTTACTCTTCTTCTGCCAACGTGGCGTTCCTGGGCGCTTGGTCAGGAGTCACGTGAAGTACCCCTGAGATGGCTATCTCCTTCGATATAAACCCACACAAAAGACTGCTTCCCAGTCATTAAGCTGCAACTTATCTCTCTCTCGTTGCCCCTGGCCAGCAAATCTTCAGACAAAAGATGTTGCCAACTTTGACCAGGACTTGCCTGGACTTACGTGTCCATCCGTGTCCCTCAGCAAGCTTTGAGACAATGGTGCAAAAGAATAATCTCTTACAGGGAGTTGCCCTCTATGTTAAAGAGAGAATGGACTGTGAGAAACTCCTTCTGAGAAACAGTCAGGAATAGTTTGAGAGCCTGTGGGTTAAAATTAGGGGCCGGACTAATAAAGGCCAGCTGGTGATAGGAGTATACTACAGGCCCCATGATCAAGGGGATCCTGTTGACGAGGCATTCTTACTTCAGCGGTGGGAGGCATCATGCTAATAGGCTCTTGTCCTGGTGAGGGACTTCAAACATCTGGATATCTGTTGAAAAAACCACACAGTGAGCTGCAAGAGATCCAGGAGACTCCTGGAATTCACTGATGATAACTTTCTGGTTCAGGTATTGTACAGACTGACCAGAGGTGAAGTATTGCTGGACCTGCTGCTCAGCAGAGAAGATCATTAAAGGCATTAAGGTTGGAGGCAGCCTGGGCTGCAGTGGCCATGCCCTGGTTGAGTTCGTGATCTCAAGGAACGTGGGCCTGGCAAAGAGTGGGGTCTGGACCCTGAACTTCGGAAGAGTGAACTTTAGGCTGTTTAAGGCATTTTTTGCAAAGATCTCCTGGGATGTTGTCCTTAGAGACAAAGATGTTGAGGAAAGCTGGCTACTCTTCAAGGATGCCTTTTTCAGAGCACAAGAGCCCTCCGTCCCTCTGAATAAGAAAGCGGGCAGAGTAGGCAGGAAATCAGCATGGCTTAGCAAGGACCTGCTGGGCAAACTGAGGGCAAAGAAAGGTACTGTTGTGGTTCTGTGATTTTTGTTGTCGGTATTCCACATCATAACACCATGTAAAGCAGTGGGAATTAAAGAGTTAATGTTCTGGTTCTGTGGACTGCTTTTTTGGGTGTTTGGTTCTCTCTCTGGCACTCCCCAGAGGACTTCACGCCCTGAGGAGAAAAGGTAGAGCTCCTGGCAGGTCACAAGTCTCTCTCTTTTTGTTCATGGCATGTTCGTGTTCCCCCTGGAGTCTATAGAGTGAGGCCTCATTTTTGGACACTCTCTCTCTCGTTTTGTTTGATTTGTTGGTCTCAATTCCAATTGTATCGTGTTGTATTGTATTATCTTGCATTCTGAGATCATATTTAGTAAATTAATGTTCCTCCTCAGATCATTGTCACTACTCTGTTCTTAGACTCATCTATTATCTCCTTACCCTTCCCCCTTTTCTTCTCTCCCGGGGCGTGGACCTGCAAGTCCCCTGCCTCATTAGTCACGGGGCTGGGCTGGACTGGCCTGTAAATCGTGAACACTTTTTTTCACTCTCTCTTTTTCTTTTATTACTTTTTCTGGGCCTGTGCTCCCTGTCATGGACACAGATCTAGAGATAACTCTGTGACAGGTACATACAGGCCCTTTGGAAACAAGGGCATGTCACCTGGGACTTGCAGATGTGGGATCAGGAGAGCCAAGGCACAGGCAGAACTGAACATGGCAAGGAATGTTAAAAACAATAAGAAGACTTTCTACAGGTACATTGGCCAGAGGAGACAAGCCAAAGCGTGTGTACCTCATTTAGTAAATGTGAAAGGAGGGCTGGCCTCAACAGATGTGGAGAAGGATAAGGTACTGAAAGTGTTCTTCGCCTCAGTCTTCACTGACAGCCAGGATTCTAATATATCTCACATCCCTGAACCCTGCATCCCTAAACCTCTATGTGGAGACTGGGAGAGTAAATCCATCCCCACCTCTTCACCCTACTGTAAGGGCAGCACAAGTCCGAGACTGCCTCATGGGACTGAATGTGTTCAAGTCTATGGGGCCGGATGGCATGCATCCCAGGGTTCTGAAGGAGCTGGCTGAGGTGGTTGCTGAGCCACTCTCCATCATTTTTGGAAAGTTGTGGCTGTCAGGTGAGGTCCCGGGTGACTGGAGAAAGGGTCACATCACTCCCATTTAGAAGAAAGGGAGCAAGGAGGACCCAGGGAACTACAGGCTGGTGAGTCTCACCTCTGTACCTGGGAAGATCATGGAGCAGATCCTCCATGGGTTTACATGCTAGATCACATGAGGAATGAGCATGTGATCCGAGACAGCTAGCATGGCTTCAACAGGGGAAGGTCTGGTGGCCTTCTGTGATGGGGTGACAGCATTGGTGGACAAAGGGAAGGTGACCAGTATCATTTATCTGGACTTGTGCAAGGCCTTTGGCGTGGTCCCCCAGCACATCCTTATCTCCAAATTGGAGAGATGTGGATTTGATAGGTGGACCACCTGGTGGATAAGGAATTGGTTGAAAGGCTGCAGACAAAGAGTGGTGATAAATGGTTCTGTGTCCAGTCGGAGGCTGGTAATGAGCACCCTCAGCAAGTTTGCTGGTGACACCAAGCTGAGTGGTGCAGTTGACACAATGGAAGGAAGGGATGCCATTCAGAAGGACCTCAACAGACTCAGAAGGTGGGCTCGGGTGAATCTAATGAGGTTCAATACAGCAAAGTGCAAGGGTTTTCACATGGGCTGGAGGAATCCCAGGATATATACAGACTGAGAGGAGCAATCCTTGTGAGTAGCCCTGCAGAGAAGGACCTGGGGGGGGTCCTGGTGGATGAAAAACTCGACATGAGCCAGCAATGTGCTTTTGCAGCTCGAAAGGACAACAGTACCTTGGACTCCATCAGAAGAGGGGTGGCCAGCAGGGAGAGGGAGGTGATTGTCCCTCTCTACTCTTCCCCTCATGAGGCCCCTTCTGGAGTACTGTGTCCAGGTCTGGGGCTCCCAATACAAGAAAGACAGGGAGCTGTTGGAGAGGGTGCAGAGAAGGGCCACAAAAGTGATCAGAGGGCTGGAGCACCTCTCTTACGAAGGCAGGTTGAGGGAGCTGTGCTTGTTCAGCCTGGAGAAGAGAAGGCTGCGAGGTGACCTCATTGCAGCCTTCCAGCACATAAAGGGAGCCTACAAACAGGAGGGGAGTCAACTCTTTACAAGGATAGATAATAGCAGGACAAGGGGAAATGGTTTTAAGTTGAAGGAAGGAAGATGTAGGTTGGATATCAGGAGAAAGTTCTTTACTCTGAGAGTGGTGAGGTGCTGGAACAGGCTGCCCAGAGAGGCTGTGGATGCCGTTTCCTTGGAGGTGTTCAAGGCCAGCTTGGATGGGGCCCTGGGCAGCCTGGTCTAGTACTAAATGGGGAGGTTGTTGGCTCTGCCTGCGGCATGGGGTTTTGAGCTTGATGATCCTTGAGGTCTATGATTCTATCATTTGATGAATTTCACTTGATAATTTTTACTGAAATTTGAATGTTAATTTGAATAATAAATATTGTATCATAAATATCATATAATGCGGAAAATATTTAATTAAGTAGATTACATCAAGTACATCAAATTACATCAAGTTTATGAATTACTATTCCTAAAAAGACATTAATTTAAGTATAAATTTTTAAACTTTTTTTTTAATGTAAATCAGCTCACAGAAATCACTCATTCTCCCATTTTTTTAAAGGCATATAAACCTGCCATATAAACCTCAAGCACAGAATCATTCTGTATTTTCCACCTGATTACCTGAGATGAAACGTCTCATTAAGACACAGCCTCTCAGCAAATCTGGTTCTCTGTTAATGGCCAGTTTTACATCCCAAGCTCAGTGTTTTCCCTTGCAGTTGAGGACTATCTATGCAGAGAAGCGTGAAGTGTACACATAATGGAAATGGCTAATTTTTGCTCTCTCGACATCTATGCAACAACCATAACTTCAAAGACTTGACAAGGCCAAAATGGTGATTAATTAGGAGACTGAAACAAAAAGTGGTGATAAACTGGCAGAAGGCTGGATACTGCCTGGAAGCCCAGCCCAGACTATTGCCCATTGCAACAACACAGGTCTGCTGGAAATAAATCTACTCCATACTGCAGGGAGTGCTGATGTGCCAAGGAATAGTTGTGCTAGTCATATGTTTAGTACGGATGAGTATGGGAATATCTATATGGGACAACTACGGAGAACCTCCCTTTGATGCAGCAGTTGTGGTGCATGCAGCTTAAATTGAAAATCATAGAATCATAGAATTGTTGGTGTTGGAAAGGGAACTTTGTAGGCCATCTATGCCAGCTCCCCTGCAATGAACAGGGATGCCTACAGGGACATCAGGGTGCTCAGAGCCAGTCCAAGAAATGTCTCCAGGGATGGGGCATCCACATCTGTAAAGTCATCCAAGGCAAGGGAGGCAAATGTTGTTTGCCCAGTCAGACTCTTCAGCACTGCAACTCCACCACACTTAAAGCTGTGATTAGCTGAGCCTTTTAAATCAGCCCAGGTCTCTTTAATCCCAAAGAGCAGGCAAAAAGCAAAGGCAATGGCTGTACAACTGGAAGGGTTGTATAGGGCATGCAGGGGTACAGGGCACCAGACCAAAGTGAAAGAGTGCAAAGAAAGGTACATTGAATTACACCAAGAGAAAGTTTCCTCCAGATTTAATATTCTGAAATGACAAAAAGCTTTCCAATTAATTTATTCTTTCCTCTCTGTGTGTGTGTTACCTAAAGTCCAGATCCTATGTTAGTTATTACATTTCAGGATAAGAGTTTGGCTTTAAACTGTGGTGTTTGTTTTTGCTAGATTTTTTTTTTAATGTAGTTTTTTATTTAAATTATTCAAGGTATGCTCATGAGAGAAATACCAAAACAAATATTTGCTGGATGAGTTAATTTCTTATTGTAAAAAATAGCTATATCTTAATTATGAAATTGAAACAGTTACATAAATTGTATACAGGAATATTTCAAAACAGTTTTCCTTTCTATTTCTCATGTTCAGAAGTTGTTTAAAATGAAACTGGTGTTTGTTGGTTTTTGAGAGAATTTAGTGTAAAAAAAAAACCTAAGTTTTTTGTTACTTTCATGAAAGGTTTTGTAACTAAAATAAAATAATTACTGTTTGTAACAGGCAATGTCAGTAACAGTTGTATTTTTCCATAGGCATTCCTCTTGATTGCCGTTATTCTGAGATAGACTTGAAGGAAATTTGGCAGATGTGATTGTTATGATACCAGATAAAAAAAATTCAGAAGCCTGACTTACTGCAATACGATCCTAGAAGATTTGACATTAAAACTATTCAATTATTAATGACCTTATACCAAATATTTAACTACTGAGGATTTCTTAACTATCTTTTTACATTCAATAAGAAATTTTTAATCATTGGAGGGTTTAAAATCAGGATCTTAATAGCACTCGGTCCAAAAATCACTCAAAGCCAGGCTGGATGGGACTTTGAGAAACCTGGTCTGTTGGGAGGTGTCCCTGCTTGTAGCAAGGGGGTCAGAACTAGATGAGGGTCCCTTCCAAGCCAAATCTCTGTGATTAGTATTGTCAATATCAGGGAGTCTATCTCTTAATCACAATAAACATTTGAAGAAATTCCTCTTTTTTCCTCTTACACGTGACTTTGCCAAATACTCTGTGCAGTCTAACATATGCAGACAAAGTGCACAGTTACAATTTTTTAAGTGTGTCTTCATGTAAACAAGATTGCTTTCTTAGACAGCTGGGCTACTGCTCACTTGGAAAGCTCCAAAGAAGATGTACTCCAGCTCATGACAGTCTAATAAGTTATGATTTATAAGAGTTTCAAACGGATGAAAAATCCACTATTTTGATTTGATAACAGTTCTGAATGCTTTCTGATGAAAACAAAACAAAGCCCTAAGGCTGAATTCTGTTAATCATTCTTGAAGCAAGGCTTATCTGTACTTCTTGAGCTATATAAGAAAGACAAAACTGAGTTGGGTATTGATCAAACCATGCAATTTGTAAATAACCCTCTAGCAGAGGGTTATAATGAGAGCTAAGATTTGAGAAAATAAGACTAATAAACAAATTAGAACCGAGGGAAAAAATATTTAAAGGCAAAAGCTGAATGTGGCTTTGCACTTTCAGAATATCAATAAGCATAGTTCTGTTTTGTCTAGCTGGAAGGCTGATGGAAAGTGTTGTTAAACATATTTAATCTGAGCAATGACATTTGAATAAGAAAGGACAAAGAGTTGCAAAAAAAAAGTTAATTTTATTGTTGAACACTTAATGAATAGGGAACAGACTTAACTAAAACAATTAAGCAGTACAACCAAAAACCACTTTCTCTCTTGCGTTGTCTTAATTTTGACTTCCCTGAGTTAGCACTCACAGTATTTCTCCCATTCAGCAGAAGCTGCCCCTAAAGATTATCTAAAGTTCTGCCCCAATTTATGAGTACAGTGATAGTGGCAAAGACTGATTTTGTGTTATCACCTAATTTGAGTTGCAAAACCCACTAAATAAGAAAGGACAACTTGCTAAACCCCCTCATACTGACATGTGCAATTTGTCATTTTGCCGCCACATGTGAAAATGGCAGATCTGTGGGGTTAAGCTGCAGAGAGGCTCCCAGATTTAGCATTAAACTGTGAGACTAGAAAACATATCAGAAAAACTATTTGCTTAGGAAGACAGCAGACACACTTTGACATGTGGCAGGCATATAGTTTATACAGAAGATTAGAAGACAAGTAAGACTGTACAGAGTGGAAATTCAAAAGAAAAAAGAGGATGATGAACCAAACAGCCAAGTTGTTTTATCTCACGTTTTCAGTCAAAGGCCTAACAACGTTTCTGCCGCTGGGTAGATGCTTAATCGCACAAGTGGTGCTATTGGGTTTGTAATGACCATAAGCAGTTGCTGGATCTAGGTTGTGTTTCAGCATAATCAAGCAAGTGACTTGTAAGCTTTACTTCTGACACAGCAATGAATAAAATGACCAGCAGCATCACTGGAGTCTCCAGCGACTCTCCAGGTCATGCTTGCTCTGTATTTTCACACTTTCTTGGACTTAAGAGAGTAACAACTTTCAACTAGATGAAACTGGCAGAGGAACTCCCTCTTCCTTCTCCTATCCGTAAGCGGGCATAGGCTGTTGGTGATGGAAGAAGAGCAATGGATGAGTAACGTGAGAGACAGAGCACAACTCTGGGCCTCTTGGGATGCACCACTTCTGCAGGCCTGCAGACTTGTCCCTAAATGGCATGCTGCAGTGTCCCTAAATACCAGCCTGTTATAACCTCTTTTGGTTATATATGGAAAAAAGAATACCCTTGTCTCACTGATTTGGGCCTACAAATATCCTAGCTCCAAAACACAGGCAGGGCAGGAAGTAGTCATGCCCAGTAGTCATGGGTTAGATGCATCTTTACGCATGCTGTGCTTCCCATTGCCTCTGTGTCTTACATCCCAATACCAGGCTGATGGCTAGGGCAGAAATGTATGGCCCCTGTGAAACCCACTCTGTATGTCGTATGTGGGGAAACAGGTATATGTGTGCATTTCCATGCACATAAATGATTCCTTTCCTCCAAGATACTGGATATTCCATGTACTTCCAAAATATCATGCTTTAAAGGAGCCATAGAGGGCTGAGGTATAGCTGGTCGGTGACTTAGCACTTCTTTGTACCGAATAGGAATCAGAAAACCTCACAATTTTAATGGATGTTGGCGTTGATTAGCACTGCTAGACTAGCAAAGACCAGAGTTCCTCAGTGTTCAGCAGAGAGGAGTTAGGCAGTTCAACATCACATAGAGAAAAGTTGTTTTTTTCATAAATTTTATTTTCATGATAACTGTGTACTAAACTTCAATGCAAATCCAAGCTCTGAAAAACATCTGAGCATCACTGGGCAAATAATATCCATAAAAGAATGAAAACTGGTGCCATGGGTACCAAAGAGGGAGAAAATTATGTACAGGAAGCAAATTCATTTGGTGCCCTAATACAGTCAGTGTGCAACAAAAATTCCCAGAGATGACCTACCTTAAACTCAGTGTTTGTTTTGCTATATTTACTGAAGAATATCCCCTTCTAGAACCATGAGTAAGGGGTTTGTACTTGCTAATCTGACTTCTCAGATAATTTCCAGTAATTAGCAGCAAAGCTCTATACAAATATTTCTTTGCTCTGTGAAGTTCAGGGACTGAAATTGTAGCTGCTTCATTATTTTGAGGGCAGACACTCAAAAATATGTTGGAAATTCAATTCTGTTTTAGATAACTTCAAAGGTTTTTCCATCTCTTTCCATTTCCATGAGGTAATCCATTAAATCATTTCTCTCAAGATAAGATCGAATGTGGTCGGAAGCTAAAATTCTGTGTTTAAATTAACCCCGACCTCCTCCTCCTTTTGTCTTCAAAAAGTATGCCACATTCTTGGGACTGTCATACATTTAAAGGTCCATTCATCATCTGGACAAAGTGACATAACAATGAATTTTTACTTCTTTTTTCTACTCCCTTAAAGGAGACAAGGAAATATTCCAGTGCCAACAAGAATGTGCACACAACATAAGAAGAAGAAGAAAAAAAGAAGCTTGTTATCTATATAAAAGTACAAAGAAAAAACTCTCATTTCAACAGATTGAAGCCCTTATGTCAACTGAAGGCGCCAAAACTTTTATAGCATTTTTTAACTTTTTATAAGATTAGCCCATTTTCCTTTCCATAAGCCTAGGAAAGTATTTTTTTAATGCTCTGCTTATTTGTATTTTTTTCTTAAGTCCTGTTAAGGAGGAATTATCCAAGGTTTTGATGAAAGATACCTAGAAATCTCAGACATGTTTGTTATGAGATTTTACAGTTTGTTTGGAGAAAGTGATAGCTTAAATATTCAACGACAGCTTCCATTCACCCGAATGTTCTTTGTACACTGGAAGTAAATAGAGAGCAACACCAACAGATTGAGAAATAAACTGCTAAAAATATAATTAAAAGCCTTTTTTTTTTTCTTTTCTGTATTGCTTAGGTTTTGCTCTTGTATTTTCAACTGTTCACCACTTAAGTGAAGAAAGAACGCAAAACCCAGTCCTTTCCCCTTGTTCTCATAAATATATTTATAGAAGACTCTACTTCCATAAAATATATGGAAAATGAAACTTTGAGATAATTCATTTGTTTATTTCTTAAACGTCTCCAGCAGCAATACATATCCTTTACTCCTGTGTTGAAGTCTAACAATCTTTATCAACCTTTGCTTCCTGAGCAACACACTCCTCTCAGGCATAAAAAGAAGAACACACAGAATTTTACTGTGCTCGCCAGAAGAAAAAAGAAGTCCAAAAGCTAAAATTTACACATTAAAATGTTGCTGCTTTAGGACTGAAGAACAATTTGCCATCTAGTTTAAGAGATCAATCACAGATACATGTAAAAGAAACTAAGACGTGCATTTCAGTGGGACCGTAGAGGTTGTATCTAGAGCATTCCTAAAGCTTAATGCAACGGGAGAAGGATGCTAAAAATGCACATCTTGAGTTGTAGGAGAAAAGTTTCACATTAACAACCTTAATGATGAAAAGTTGAACGTGTCCATGGCAGCAGCAGTGGCAAAGCTTTCTACATTAAGTTGCAGTCTTGTATTTGTTTTAAACAGGAGGTTCAAACCTTTCAGCTGAAAAGAGGAAAAAGGAAACTGCATTTGGCCTAAAAAAGATTTTAAACCTTACATGCTTAAAATCTGAGGAAAAAATAATAATTTTACCCATCATAATTTCCTTTGCAAGGCAGCTGTTTGAGGCTCTGGTGGCTGATCAATAAACTAAATGAAATCCAGGAGTAACAAAAGGAAAAATATTTGACCCTTATTTCTGCTACTCTAGATAATTCAGTGACCGCTGTGAAAATAATGCCTCCTGGTGGGAGCAATAGGTGAGCAAGGAATAGTTCTGCTAAATCATGTATAACGTTTAGAAAAAAACACGTTCTTCAAGCCACTCTCTGCCTGCCGCTATTATCCATATGCCAATCAAAAGGTGTGTTTAAAAGGCTGCAGAACAGTCAGAAATACACTCAAGAGTGCAAAGTAGCATGGCACTGAAAGCCAGTACAGAAAACCCGTATGGGGCAGAACTGGTGAGGAGCTGGTGCAGTCAGTTATTAGAAGGAATCTGCACTATTTGTCATATTAAAGAAAACAAGGTAAGCCACCTCCTTTTCACTCTGCCTTATATCCATTTTAAACCTAAGAAACCACTTCAAATACCCACAGACCTCAAAAGGGAAATATTCCAACCCTGTCTCTAGGCATGGAAAATATGAATCACTTAAGGGGGGAAAGCCTTAGAAATTTATTCCTGTCTTCAGATGGATTCTGTCTGTGACTTAACATTGCTACAGAAATATGTACCTCCTGGGACCACAGTGGGAAAATCCCACATGCCGTCTCCTCTCTTGCTTCCCATCCATTTCTGTCTCCTCTTGTGGAAGAAAGGTTGAGCCTTCATCTTGGTCAGGAAGATAAAGTGATTTCATTAAATTAAGGTAGAGTCAACATTCCCCCATAGCCAACCCCAGCTCAAGCACAGGACAGCTCCTATGCAAACCAGGGATCACCCCAACAGCCAAAGGGCACACTGGGAGAGGGCTGAGCTCAAGATGCCTCAGAAAAACTCTTTTTTCTCCTTCTTTTTTAAAAATTTCTTTATAATTATTCTTATTTTCCCATGAGCGAAGAGCGCCTCATCAAGACAGTTAAATATATTCTTCACCACCTGCATACATTTAAAGATTGAAAGGATATCAAATACATCTGTTTACCCCCAGTATCCAGGGTTGAAGTTATTTCTTACTGAGAATTTTATTCATAGTGATATTTATCTTTTTTTATGAAAAAGCAAAAATAGAGAAAAGAGCAAAGGATCAAAACTGAGTCAGTCTGTCTGTGACACTGCTTGAGTAAAAACAAAACAAAATAAAAACAAAACAAGAAACAGCACAGATTGCCATTTTCTGACTGTCTTATGAGAACAGCATTTAAATCTCAATATTTTCTCTTGGGATATGAAATCTACTTTCTGACCCTCTCTAGAAGAGAGATCGTGTGCAGCTCTAAGCCCTAATGTAGCACAAATCAGAATAAAGACGCCTTGTCAAAACAGATGAGGAAATTGCCCTTCAGAGGGAGCCTGAACTGCTGCAATCACTAGAACGACAAACACTTTGATAACAGGGACAGGAAGATTGAGGAGCAAATGCGTAGATACTGCAGAAAGACAATAGGAAAGGGAGACCTTAAGGTCATCCTCCTGGCAATGCACTCCAGAGTTTCACCTTGTCTCAGATGAAAGAAGTGTGGTTGCTAGTACTTTCCCACCCACTGCTGGGCTCATCATCAAGTGATTATTTGTCACGTGAGCACAGTGCAAATAATGTCTCAGTGTCTCATCCACCATGTCCTCAGAGAAGCCAGCAGAGCTGGTCTCAGTCTGTAGAGGAATCAGCACACGTTTCTGCTTTTATGGTATGGCAAACTGCTTTTCTCTGAGCACAGCTGTTAGTTTTCTTTCTGTTCTTGGTGATATCTAGGAAGACCCAAAGTCCTTTTGCAGAAGAATTTGTGTCCTTTGGGATTCACTCTTCTTGTGCCTTTTGTATGTCAAAGGCATAGAGACATGAAATGAGGTAGAAGTGAAGTATTAATCAGCAAGTGAAGAGAAGGCCGAGTGAAAACAGAAAAACTATGATTTATGAAGTTAATTTATCCCACAATACTTTCCATATGCTTATGCTCAAGGACAGATTTACAGTTTTGTGTGCAGTCTTACTATTACTTAAGTACTGACCCTGAAAACACATAACATAATTCTCTGAAATGACTGTTGTCTTTTGGTTTGCTTTTTCTCTTCTTCCCAAACCACTCTTTAGCAGCTGCATTCCTCCACAAATCTCCGCTGCACCTCCAGCCTGGATCTGGGCAAGAAGCACAGAGCCCACATGTCCCAGGTAGTGATGGTGGTGGGTTCCAGTCCTATGCTGGGGTGCTGTGTGGTGGAGGTATCCTGGGCCAAGAAAGAAGGGTAGCTTAGCTGGGACAGTGAGCTCAGAATCAGTTATCTGCTTCCTCCTTCATCAGTGGAACTGGGGTGGAATCAGGTTCACTTACAGGCAGGAGAGTGGTAGAATCATAGAATCATTTGAGTTAGAAGGGACCCTAAAGGCCCTCTAGTTCAACTCCTCTGTAATGAACAGGGGCACTTACAGCTCCATCAGGTGCTCAGGGCCTGGTGCAGCCTGACCTTGTGTACCTCCAGGGATGGGGCATTCACCACCTCTCTGGACAACCTGTGCCAGTATCACAATGGCAATAACTGGGATATTGGTGCTTTCCATCTTCCAGGGACTGGGAAGAAGATGGGCAGGTAGAAAAGGTCTCTTAGGTCTCTGTGATCCTGACACCATTTGAAGGAAAATTACAAAGCAACAGAGAGATACCTGAAACTGTCAGATCAGGTTCGAGAGCACTGTTTCATGGTCCTGCCTTTGATCACAGCCCAACAGACATGCAGGGGAAATCTAAGGTGGAAGGTATATGAAAATTGGCCATTCTGTCTGTGACCTTCCAGCTCCAAAGGCACTGAGGGCTTTATTTGACTTCCAGAATAGAAGTTAACAAGTACATTGTTCTCAACAAGCCATGATATTTCTGCTGCGCATGCAAGAAAGCACTAACTTCTTCAGTTTTGCTAAATTCATGGGCACAGTGACGCCCAGTGGTAGTGACTTCCACAGCCTGGCTGTACGTGCTCTGCCGTACATGCCTTCCCTTATCCTCCCCATACTCCTCTGCCTCATTACGTTTCCAGAGACCACTGCAGCAGCCAGCAGCAGAAGGAGGCTCCTCTGCTCCCGAAATAAATTCTTCCCTGTATGCCCACAAGCTGCAAATGCTGGGGAGGCAAGAGTTTTCTTGGCTGAGCTGAGGCTCAGTGTGAGGATGTATGAACAAGCCTCGCTGCTGCAGGGTGATGAGCCTTCCAAAGTACATGATGCACTTTATTCTCATGGTATGCCTGGGAAACAAGAATGTAGGACCATTTCTGCTCTGGAAATGGAAACTCAATTTCAGGCAACCTCTGCATCTTGCTTACCAGCAGCGCTATTTTCTCTATGTTAGTAGATAGTTTTATCTCAACCCACAAGTTCTATTTTTTTTTTCCTCAGCTCTCTCCTCCATCCCACTGAGAAGGGGGGGAGGGAACAACTGTGTGATGCTCTGTCATCTGCTGGGTTAAACCACAGCATCCTCCCATCAACTCTGTTCCCCCACACTGGAGCAAAACCACCTGCATGCAGTGACACCCAGCTCTGTGCCAAGCCAACGCTACTCTGGTCACTCCTGTGGCAGTAATGTGGGAAGCCCAAATCACCCCTGACAAGTCTGGCACAGCTGGACCAAGCACTCTGCATTGGTCACCATGGAAACATTCTGTGGGAAAGGGAGGGATGCCACACCCATGAGCAGAGCATCACAGCTCACCTCACTGGGGTGGGGATCTCCTCCTCCACCCCACGGACTGCTGGGGTGGTGCTTGCTGTTTCCCTCTCCTTTGTAGCTCCTGATCCTTAGTATTTTATTTATTTGTTCCTTTCTCCTGGTTTCAGACTCCTCCCTGAAGGCTGCAGGGAGTGCACCTGAAGGATGCCTCAGTGCTGCTTCCAGGCAGAAATGGAAGCGCCTGAGAAATGTGCTTTTTTGGAAACTGTAGCTACACTCCTGGCTCAGTTTTCTGTTGTGGGTACCTACATCCAGATGTCAGGCACAAAGCCTGCAGAGCAGCAGTGTGGAAACAGAGAAGAAGAAGCCAAGAACACGATACTGCACTATGCATTCACTATGTCTCCAGGGCTGTATGAAAAAACAACACAGGTGCTGTACTATTGGCAGCCAGCTTTTAAATGCTGCATTACAGCTGTTATTTCAGTTTATTAATCTTAAATCATGTAATGCATAAGCTCTCACTTTTCTCGAAGACTGGGTTAACCCCATGAGCTGTGCGGTCTGGGTGTGCCCTCTGGATGCCACCTGCTCATACCATGTCCCAGCAAGGGATAGGAAAGAGACGGACAGACTCTTAAGCAGGGTCTTTTTGTGATAGGACAAGAGGAAATGGGTTTGAGCTAGAAGGGGGGAGATTTAGATTAGATAATAAGGAAGAAGTTTTTTTTATAGTAACAGTGGTGAGGCACTGGCACAGGTTGCTCAGAGAGGTGGTGGACCCCTCGTCCCTGGAGACACTCAAGGTCAGGCTGGGTGGGGCTCTGAGCACCTGATGGAGCTGTGGTTGTCCCTGTTCATTGCAGGGAAGTTGGGCAAGATGGTCTTTACATGTTCCTTCCAACTCAAAAGATTCTATGATTTTAAGGTGGAGAAGCTGTTAGACACTGATGAGAAAGAAGAGGAAATCCAAGTTCCCGCAATTAAGGCCAAAATCCAGTTAGTGCTGTTTGAAATCTGCATGTGGGATGATTCCTCTCACCACTCAAGAGAGAAAAAGCCAGAGCGACCCAGCCCATCACTATGGAGAGAAAATTTGTGTAGCTTCTGGGCAGGAAAGTGGTATCCTTCCCATCTCACCTGATGCCAGTGTGTCATTACAATGTGAAACTTCAACAAATGGTCTGCAATCGTTTCCTCCAGGTGCTACAGTCCAGGGGCAGTTTTTGATTTTAGCTTGTGGGTTATCACTGAAGCACAGCTGTTCTGCTGGTGCAGCTTCAGGTGCTACCATGGGAAAACATACCATCTATGACATTTTTATCACAATGAACTGAAAAATAAGTTTGAACACCACGCAAAAAAGTAATTAGGCCCACTATTAATAACGCAGGCTACATGAGGTTATATGTTTATTTCTGTCCAGAATCCGAACTGAAGCTGAACTAAAATATTCACAGGTAGAACTATGCTACTTCTCCAAGTAACACTGAGTATATCTCTCCAAAGTACAGACTTGGCTGAGCTCTCGCAATCAACTACAGTACTAAAAATGATGCTGATTAATAGTAATTAGTATCTATATCCAATTAACAGAACATGATTGTTTAATCCCTGTAATAGCGGTCATTAGGTAAGTGATTAACGTTACTTTGCTACATTTCAAGTATTTAACATTCTTTCTGTATTAAGTCCCTAGAGGGAAAAAACAAGGATATTTCTACATTTGATTAAACACTGCAAAAAACAAAAAATCACCTTTCTCAGCCAAAAGATTTGTGACAGACAAAGAGGCCAAATAATTCCAGCCTAATCAGCTTCCTCTACAGAAGCAGAAGCTGCTGTGATGATGCTGCCTCTGACACTGGCACTTTGCTGTCTCCAGAAGGCAGCAATGGGAGCTTTCAGATGTCTGTCCGTGTCACTCACACACTCTCTTTCAGAAAACTTGGGAAAGTCTGTGCTCTTAGCTCGTCCTGGCTATCCCAGGAGTGTGGAGTGCAAAGAAAGTGAAGAAGATCAGGAGTGCTGCACAGTAGCATTTTCATCGGGATTAACTGTAATTAATTAACTGTATCCTAGCTTTGAATAACTTGAATAATTACCTTTCTACAGTGCTTTTCAAGTCTTCTTTAAAAAAAAAAAATTATTTTTGCCATTTTGGAAACTCCCTTGGCATATTAGAAAGAGTAAGAAGATACAGACTTGAAACACGAGCAACCATAGGAGGGACAAAATAAGAGCAGCTTTCTAAAGGCATTCATTCAGACCTAGACCTCCCAGCAGCTCCTCAGAGCTGTGGGGAGGGAACCAGAGCAGGGCACAAGTGTGTTCCATCAAACTCTCAGGCATTTAGGCCTCCCCTTGCTGAATCTCGATGAACTCTCTTCTCATTTTCTTCTTCTTTGCCATTTTCAAACTACTTTGAAAAGCAGTTTTTTTAAAATTCTTCATTACAAATAACATCCACACACTACCACTGCTCTCTTCTGTTTCAAATTCAGTTTAAAGAGGTGACAGACAAAAAATACATAAGTGAAAGACATGATGTAGGAATATATCACAGAATCATAGAATATCATAGAATGTCTTGGGTTGGAAGAGACCTCAAGGATCATCAGGTTCCAACCTCCCTGCCACAGGCATTGTTGCCAACCACTAGATCAAGTACATGGAATCATAGAATGGCTTAGGTTGGAAGGGAGCATACGTATACTTACACACATTTATGTGTATTGTTTACATAAGCACAGACATATATACTTGTTTATTTCTGTTTATTTAAGTAACAGTGATACACTCTAATCTGTCTCTGTCTTACAGGAGTTTCCCACCCTAGCTCTACTTGTTTGTTTTGGCAGTGATTTGTTTCACTTGCGTATCAAGAAATCTGTTGCCCACATACATACATTCTGGAGCTGACCTGAACAAATTGCAAGATGCCTGCTTGTTTGGTGAAGTGAAAGTGCTGGGTTACTCCTTGGGAATGTCGAAGGAGTAGAACAGATGGATGGCTGTTTCATGACTATACAGGAGTTCGATATGGACAGCCACCACACCATCAATCAAACCGGCTGAGTGCAGCCATACATATTTAGAAGCACAAGCAGATGTTAAGTCATTTTCAAATACAATTGATTTTCTTTCTGAAGGTTCAATTAATCACAAAGGAAACAGTTTTTGCTGGATATAGGATGGAGAGAAGGCACTCTGTAGCCCTGGTCTGGAAGGAAAGGAGGAACCAAGGTTGGAGCATCACTCCATGAGTCTGAAAAGTGATCCCAGGCCTTTGCATACTGCCTTCTATCCCTTATTCAGGCTGAGAGGCGGAGCCTTCATCTGAGACAGCAAGGACCTCTGTAATTTGGAATGGAGCATGTGGAGGCCACGGTACTGGAAGTGATGATCCTTATTGCTATTAGCAGAGATCAGAAGTAAGCAGGTTTTCAGAGCAGGTCCCCATGCACATAGCTCCATGACTCTTGAGATGTGCTCTTGCAAGCCTGTCCGGATGTCCTTCCGCAAACCACTTCACCGCTCCATGCCTCAGTTTCCCCAGATATGAAATGAATGACATGACCCAGAATTAGTTGACACCGCAAATTCTTGGCCATGGGACAGTGATGGTTGTCACTCCTTCTACATTCCTTTGCAATATGACAGTGATGCTGCATTGCTGAACACTGGAGTACTTACCCAACCATAGGAGAATAAAGAGAATAAAATTCTCCAGCTGTGTCAGGGATTCAGGTAACAAAGAATAGTTTTTGGATCTGAGGGATCTGTAAGGAGTAATCACATAACTCTTCCTACCTAATTTTCTGTGGACCTGAATCTTTAAAACTTCTCTGAGCCTGCAGCCACCTGTCAGCAGACAGAAAGCTGCATGTAGTGAATGACAGCAGAGTCCAAAGATCAGCAGTTCTGTGGAGGCCAAGAGAATGATTTTCTCTCTGCACAACAGAAAAGTGTCAAACACCTGCTTTGTTTAATGATGTTTTCTTTGGCGATGGTCTGGAGACTAAACATGCAGCTCATCACAAAGCAAGACTGTGGCTGTTTGCACACACTGCTATGCACCAGAGAAATAAATATGAATTACGAAGGAGAGGTGCAACATAAAAGCACAGCATTTCTGCTTTGGGGGCTTATGGATGGACCTTGGATGTTATCAGCTCTGTTCTCTTGCTCCAGGACAGCTGGCTGGGTGGACTGAAGGCATTCTCAACTCAGGTGTTATACCTTTAACTCTTTATTAAATGCCTCCAGCATTTGAGTGCCCGCATATTCCAAGTTTAAAACCAGAAACTAGCTCATAACAGAAAGCATATTGGCACAGAGGTAAGGAAAACAGCAAAGGCAAAAGCTTGGAGTGAAAATATGGCCTTAACCATCCATTTTAGCAAGCTGCATTCTACAGTGGAGCCAAAGATTTACAGGCAAATCCTGTCACTGTGAGTCCTTCCACGGATATTTCCAGGCCTGTGAGCAGATATGTTCATAACAGTTTCTAGCAGTTACCACAAATCCAAAACATTTTATATTGAAATTCATTTTCACAGTGTTGAGCACAACACTGACATCAAACATTAATGCAATTTGGGGAAATACTGTGCCTGTGGGCGATTTGGCATTGCAGGAGCTTTTTCCATGTCATGTTCCATAGGACTTCTCAAACACTTCTGGCTCTGCTGCAGCTTCAGCAGGCCAAGAATACTCTCATTTTATGTTGATCTTTCCTAAAGAACAGCAGTATCAAAACCTTGCCTTCCTTCTGGCAGGAATACACTCAAACACGTTCACTCCAGCTCAGTGCTTAATTGAGCACAGAAAAACTGACAGAACTTGTGACTTCACATTACAAAGAAAGTTGTATTTGTGATTTGCCGGTGTTACACACCTCTATTGAAATCCTGCAGTGCCCAGATTTCCCACGTGCAATTTTGCCTGATATTTCTCCACCTTTGTTGTTTAAATTGCTAAAGAAAGCCCCAGTCTGCGTACTGCACCATGGAAAAAGTGACATGAGCACATGGTATCTCCCTCCCCCATTCTGTCTGCAGGATGTTTGCGAAGATCAGCGAAGAACTTTCTCAACAGTATTAAACATGTTTTGTACTTACGGCATGTACAGAACACGAGGTGTGTTCCTGCGTTAGAATGCATGTCAGCTGTCTCAGCTGACTTTGTTCCTGTGCTGTGAGTGCCCTCTCTTTGCACGATGGCAGAATATGAAATCTGCTCTCGAAACAGTAAATTAAATTCGTTGTTGCAGACAGTGATCAGTAAAGCATGCCTGCACAGGCTTGACTTCAAAACTGAGCATATACTTACAAATTAAAAAACAGCAATTTTCAGCTCTACAGTTTGCTACAGTTTCTGAAATGTGGTGTTCCTGCCCCAGAAATCAGCATTGGCAAGTCTTAGGAAGTACTTCACATCTAGATACAAATTTGTTAGTTGCTCTCACAAACAAAGCAAGCTTTATTTTCCCTACTTCTTTTAATTTTCTTTCCTTCTTTCTTTTTTAACTAACAGTATAATGCAAAAGATTCCTAAACATTTTTCTTAAAAGGTTAAAGCCAGAATCTTCAAAAACATCTCCCAGTAAGACAAAGTTTCTCGCACCTCACTCTGTCTTCTGATAAAGATTTGGGGCACTGTTGCAGCAAATGTGTACATTGCTCTGTGAACAGGGAAGTCAATGAGATGGCGCCTAAAGTAAAGGCTCTAGGATTAATCAATTGCTGAGCACTGAAGTAGTTTTTTGGGGACAGATCCTAAAGCAAACTAGAGGAAATTGTCCTGGTGATGCATTCTGTGAATGTGTAATCAACAATGACCTTTTTTTTTTTTCATAATGCGTGCATTTTAGTGAAAAAAATACTTGGTTTGTCCAAACTTCATTAAAGGCACCCGTAGAAATGTCAAGGTAGAGGGAAGATAGACCCTAAACAAACTGAAAATGTGACAGGGCTATCATGTATGAATAGTTTTAAGCCTAAATTTAGACAAAAAGTACCCATCAGTCAGAACTCTTAGAAGGTCTCAGTAGTGTGACACTTCAGAACATTATCAGATTTGGACTTGCTTCAGAAAAAATCCCATCTCCTCCTACCAAAGTGCAAATAATTTGTTTCATTTCTGTGATTAGGTGGGCACTGTGTGATATGTAAGACACCAGGCCACTCACTGCACAGTGAGAATAAAAATAAATGTCAAACAGTTCCAATTTTGTGAAAGAGAACGTATCACAGTGCGATTTTGTTTTCAAATTTGTCATCAATATTGCTTATTTACTCAATAAGAAATTCCTTTTTCTGAGCATAATATGATAAATAATGAAATTAAAATTTCAGTAAGGTAAACACTGAGAAAACATTCAAAATTCAGAGTAGTTTCTATAAAATTTTGTTAGAAAACAATTTTCTTCCTAGTAAGCCTGCTAATTAAAGAAATAATCTGTCCTAGCTTAAGATGCACAAATAAGAAAAACATACCTCTGGTTTTCAAGTAGTTAAGGAAACAAGGTTGGAAACAAAACATAAGCATAGCTGCATTAACATAAAGCTCTTTCTTTTTGAGGTTACCCATCAGTAGTTCCTCCCCCGTCCCCAAAGCAGAACCTTTGAGGAGCTCTTGAAAGTCAGCCTGGAGTTGAGGGGTGAATTTTTCAGTTTCAGTATGTGAATATTCTTTAGTTATTCCCATTTTTCATGAATACTGACTCTCTGCAGAGAGGTTGCACTGAGAAAACAAACCTGCCTCAGCAGCATAGACTTGTCCTCACTGTGACACACGGGCCATCACCGGGGACTGGTGCTGTGCAAGGCTGTGGATCAACATAGCGCCTTGCAGATGAGCTGGTTGCAGTGGGAGGAGGGGGCTTTTTGCCACCTACCTTTTGAGGCACTACAGTTTCTTGCCCAGCTCTTGATGGAAAGTAAGATCCTACCTTAACGTTACGCTTTCCACTGTTGACGCAGAACAATGACACAAGGATCACTGAAAGGAAATACTGACATATGCGGCACAGACTGCTGAAAAACATGGCTCTAGATACCAACAAAAAACCATTTCCCTGTTGACAAGCATTTTCAACAGCAAGGTTTCAAGCCACTATTTAACATTTGACCTGCTCCAAACCTTTTATGCCAAAGTCACTGTAGAGGTGTTTTTTATATTCAGAGAAGCTGAACAACCAGATCAGGAGCTGCTGAGGTTGGCCTACAGCACCGGGATTGCCTTCTCCTGGTGCTGGTAGTGCCATGGGGGTTTTGCTTCTGGAGGTGCTGACATACTTATGGCGAGACACTAACAGCAAGATACTGTTTCCTCTCCAAAGTCATTTTGGGTCATGGACTACTTAGAACACAGACCCACTGACATCAGCAGTACAGAGTTCATCTGCTTTAGGGAGGCAGCGTGGGCCAGATACCTTTCACTGCACTACCAGCAGGAGCAGACCAAAGTGTCTTTCCAGTTTGATTTCGGAAATCATGGGTAAGTGATGAAACACTTTCAAGAGAATGAAGGTTTTCACCAAATGGCTTTTTAACAGAGAGATTTATTTTCAGTGAAACTGTTGACACGGGAAAAGAGAATTATTTTTCACAAGGAATATGTCTCTTTGAACATTTTACCAAGAGTATTAACAAATGCTTTTTTAACTACAATTTTTATCAAAACCAGACCATACTGTTAGAATGAGCTCAGGCAGCTACAGACAGACAAATTCAAGCAATTCCCATTGTGCTCACTTCAGCACAGAAGACTAAATGGAGATTTCTGTATCTCACAGGCAGTCGTTACAAGTTCTCCCTTTCCAATGCTTGGGCCAAAGGAGGCAGAAGAGGTAAAGAAAAGTTTAAGAGAAAACTGCACACATCATAATTTTGCTTTCAGTAAAATGTCTAAATACAGTTCCTGCTCAGCACATCCATCAGTGACTTTGGTAGTGTTTTCCTGTACACTGCTCAAAAGCAAACTCTGTTGATCCAGCAGAACTCACATGGCTACAACAAAAAATTATTGTCTCCCATATGAAAAGTAGTTAACTTAAGGTATTGGTGTAATACATAATTTTAATATGGTAAGATTTGGAGACAGTAGATTTGTAAAAGTAAAGTTGGGGCATGAAATGCCAGAGGAAATTTAAATCTTCCAAAAGCAAAGCACCATGCCTTGTGTACCAGAATCTCTGGAAAAAAAATAGTAATAATTGCTTCTGTAGGACTGTCAACAGTTCTGTCTTGGTTCATCCTGTAGAGGATGCAGCAATCCTTACTGATGTTAGAAAGAGTAACCACTTCTATAGTTTTCAAAAAGAGGAGGCCAGACACCAAACACAGTGCCTTGCTAATTGTATAGCATTGCCCTCTTTTTGCATTCTGCACATTCTTCTATGTTACCACACCATTTAAAAAGACCAGCAATAGTATCCTTTCACATTTGGATTTGGCTGCCTTACCAAAATGATCTACTTTTCTTACAGCCAGGGCCAACAAGTATTTTCATCAGCTTGATAGCTTGTTCAGAAATATATCTTTAATTTCACCAATCACTGAGCTCTTACATGTCACACTGGTTACCAGATGTGTAGAATGGATGGGCCTAGAAAGGATCTCCTTCCCTCACAGATCTAAACTATTTGAGGCTACCATTTTATTTAATATTTTTCTGAATGTTGAATCATAGTTGCCTCATAAGCCTGTCCTGAGTGATTTGTGGTGGCAAATTCTCATTCTGAGGTTGTTTCTTGAGTCCCCCCAAAATCCAGTTAAGCAAGAATGATTTCAAGTTACGCTAAGGGCATCAATCAAGATTTGAAGAGAGCAAAGACAAATACCAAGGCTGTCAGTTTGCATGTAACCATCCACCAAATTAGTAAACGATTGGAGAAAATAACAAAATACTTCTGTTTCAGTTCTTTTTCTGCAAGTTATGCTACAGGGAGCCAAGCCATTAACATTTAAGATGCAAGCAAGCATAGGTCAGCCGCTGGTTGGGTTTAGCCTAACAGCTGGGATGCCACTGCCTTTGCTGTTAATTAAATCTAAATGTCTCCTGCCAATGCTTTGCCTTGCAGCACTCCAATCTCCTGTGCTCCAAGGAGACTCTTAAATTGTAGCTAAATTTTCTTCTTCTTTCAACTTCAGTGTTGGCTTTTGACATCAAGAACACTGTTCTACAGCAAAAAATATTCTGGTTTTGCTTGTAGGTTAGAATTTTCTGTGTTAATATCTTAACTTTCATAATAAACATACAGTCATTTGCTTTCCATAGGTGAATTATTTGCCCTAGAATCTGTATGAAATTTTTGTTTTTCTTTTACAATTACCAGATTTTATAAGAGTTGATAGTAATTAACCTTACTTAAAAATATGTTTTATTTCAGCTTTGAGCATGCCTTTATTTTTGTTCCCTGTGCAAGCAGTTGTACATGGTGATGTAGACATTTCCCCTGCATCAAGGTTAATCTCCCCCAACTTTCAGTGACACTTCTTCCAAATCTCTGCTCTCTCAGCCCTATGGTGGCACTTAGCCTATTTTTGTACATCCCACTTAAACTATGACTGCAAGACATGGACACAACATTGCAACACGAAAAGGTCATAGTGTCAGATGAGGAAATACTATCTCTCCCCTCCCATTCAACAGCTTACTGCCCAAACTTGTGAAAATTAGGTGCCTCTGTAATAACAATATTGCCCACTTTCAGGTGATTCCCCTTCCTCAAGCAGCATTACACTGCTAATGGTGTTTCTGCAGTATGAGGAGTTCATATTCCCTGTAGGCAGGTGTGTGTTAGGACATCAGCCACACAAAGTCTCCCATCTAATCAATCAGCAGTTAGTAACTCATCTCTTTGGAAAGAGCAGTGCCTACACTGGATTCAGTGACTATAGCTGAGCTAAAGCATGGTTCTCAGACATTTCAACACATATTACAGCAAACTTCCCAGGCCTAACTGGGGTGCTTAACTTCTTGATTTACCTTCGTACAGCACACTCCTTTAAATAGCTGTTTACAAGGAACTCCGAATGCAGATGTGCTAGGAGATCCATCTTCCAGAATTGATCTCCAGCTAACCTCTGCTTTCGCGTTAGTTGTATTCCCTATTAAAATATCACACTTGATTTCCAAGTTTGTGTATTCCTGCCTTCTAGTTGGTAGGTGTTTCTGGGCCTGCACTGTCTTGTGCTCTCCCAGTGCTGCAGTAAGTGTGCACATGCCCTAATTTAATGCACGCTCTCTGGTCTTTCACAATACATCAGTGACTATAACAGATTGTAGCCGTCAGATTAAGTTTTTCAGGTTATTTCCCAGAGAAATTTAATGCAGGCACAGCTATTTGCAATGAAGTGAGCTTCTGTAAAGTACTGTTAGCATGGATAGCTCCATTGATTTTAAAGCCAGAAGGGAACTTTACAATCATCAAAACTGATACCCCAAGCCAAAAGAAACATAATTTCGTCAGCCATGCCTGCCTCGAAAGATATGAATGGTTCCCACTTGTCATAGCTTAAATAAATGTGCTTTGCCTGGAAACATTTCCTGGAGACTGAAAGAAATGAAGATCTAAATGCTCCTGTGACTCCTCCACCTCTATTTTTTTCACTTTCACCCATAGAAAATGTAGTCAGGCAAGGTATTTTTGGAGTAGTCCAAGTCTTTCTCTGTACTCCCCACCTTCCTCAGCATGGTTATTGATCTGTATTTGCTATGTGAAGGAACTACTACTACCTGGGTCTATTCGCCTGTCTACTGCATATGCACACACTTTGAGCCATGGCTATACCCAGGGAGATGCTCCTGGAGCAGGAGAAAGGAATCTCAAGTAACTACTGTTGTATAAGCATGTATTCCATAGAATCATAAAATCATTAAAGTTGGAAAATACCAAGATCACCATTAAGATCACCAAGACCAACAATCAGCCCGTCCCCATCATGCAAAATAAGCCATGCGCCTCACTGCCACATCAACACACTTCTTGAACACCTCCAGAGATAGTGAGCTGCCAATTTGAAGCTAACAGTGATATATGTTGTAAGTGGTTAGTTTTGTCAGAGAAGGAAACTGAATGAGATCTTGAATCACAAAGGTAAAAACAAGGCTATCTCTTCAGGGATGGATACACCACAGAGAGAGCTGATGAGAAGCTGCTGTCAGAAACCTCCTGTAGCAAAAAAATCCACAAATGAGCTTCAGAAAAAAAAAAAAAAAAAAGAGCAGAACAAGGGGAAAATTATTTAAATATACAACAGTGGTTATACGATGATCTCAAATTAATTTTGTTTATTGGTTGCCCTTTTAAGCAATTTGGCTTTTGTATGCTTCACTAAAGTAGTGATATTCCCTAAAACAGTATTCTTTGGAGTGAATACACTGGGGCTGATTTTTAGCTTTGTACAGCTAAAGAAGGATGCCATTAGATTGCCTAATAAATGGTATTTTGTGACAGAACAGCATTATTCTAAACTGAGAATGACAAAATATCTCTGTCCTTCAAAGTTCAAAGTACATTACACCATGTTCTAGAACAAGAGAGTGATTTTCTCCTGATGCAGTCTCAGCAAATTCAGAGCTAATTGGTAAAATATGTAGTATTCATTTTTGTAGAAAGGGTGTTGTATTAAAGTATTATTTATATTGTTATGACACCATCATATCAATTCTTTCAAACATAGTATGCAGTCTATAGCTCAAGAGTTGCAAACACTACCTGGTTATCTAGGTATTTCACATATTTGACATATGTATCCTCATAATGATCCTGTAAGATAGGAAAAGGAAGGGTTGTGGAGTCTGCTTCATGGCCATGGAACAACGTGGCCCAAAAATTTACCAGAAGCCATGTCAGTAATCCGTAACAGAGTACTAAGCTTCACTCACACCTCTTGGAACAACGAAACCCGTTTCCTTCTTATTGATTTCAATAAAGACTAGTGGGTGATATATCAAGGATAAATGTTTGCCACTTCAGAATGGTACCTGTAAAGAAAGAAAGTCATGATTCTGAAGAGGAAAGTGTTTCTCCTTGATAACCTGCTTCTTCCTGGCATCTTCCATCTGTGGTGAAACTTCTGATGTCCATGCATGTGGGTGAAAAACTTTCCATGGATTCCTGCATGCTTATTTCAAGTCAGGGCCTTCTTTTACTGTCCCTATCTTAATTTTATTTTCCTCTAGTTCAGGTTTAATAGCTAACACATAACAAGAAAGTACATATACTGAATTAAATATACAAAAGTTGCACATGTTCAGAAGTGTAATTGAAGACTCTCCCCTCATCTAAACAAGACATAAAGCATGAGGAGATTAGAAGTGGTTTTATCACTATGTGTGAAAAAAGCTGTGAGTCATCTTGCAGTGTTTGCTACACAGACTTTAAAAACTTAAAAAGAGCCACTGTTCATAGCTTATGTGAGAAGGAACATTAAAAGTTCCTTGCAAAGACTTACAGTGGAGGGGAAAGAAGAGGAAAATGATCTGGATGTGTGAGGAAGGAGTACAGATTAAAACCAGGACTCTTGGTGAGAGTGTAGGAAACCAAGTTGCAGTATACCTGCCAGTTTTCTTCAGTAGAACAGAGCATAACAGCAGCATGATTGCCAGCCAGTCAGCTGCATTCTACCCGCCGTTGTCAATGTAGCATGCCTACACCAGTGCGAAAGGTAGGAAAGCCTTCTTTACAGGTTCATACTGCCATAGGATGCTGTAAAGAAGTTACTGTTTCAGTTAAGAACTAATACAGGTGTTCAGTTCTTCACTATGTGCCTGAAGCATTTCAGGTTATTTCTTTTCTGTCTGGAGAATGCAGTTCAGTGGGTCTTCCTTTGCTATTGGACGTCATTTTATTGCTTTACCCAGTATCACTTTCTCAATGCTGATGCAAGGAAAACATCCAATTTTATTTATTTATTCTTTTATTTCTGAAGAATAAGAGCACTGAAAGAAGGAGAGAGGAGAAAATGCTTCTTCATGAAGCACAGTAACGTCTTTTCTGTTGTTGCCATTAACTCAGCCTATGTCACCTCATGTACTGATGAGCTGAACAGAGGAGAACCCCAACCTTCCTCAGGGGGAAAGCCAATAGCAGCCCTGCGCTCTCATGAAGAGAGTCATGGGAAGAAGGAATAATATTTCAGAACACTGCAAAAGGAGTGTGATCAGCACAGCAGACGTTTGCAGTGTTCTGAAATGCTGTTTTGAGACACAACGCCACCTCAAAATTAGGATTTACATATGTACATTAGGATTCAAGCAGGTTAAAGCTAGCAAATCACTACTAGAATTGGACAGACATGCAGTTCTTGGGAAATGCAATGAAGTGTAACTGCAAATTTCATCTCAGTGCAGCTACTCAGTGCACTATGCGCATCCAAAATTATTAAAGGTTTACTGAAAAATAGCTCAACCAGGGAAAAGATCACATTTAGTTTTCCCATGGAGTTATATTAAATACAGAAGCAATCTGCATTAATGCATTTCATTTATTACCTGCTTCTGGATCTATTTATAATGTAACTCTGTGGTATTTTGACAGCATTTAAACATACGGCCTGAATTTGCAGACTTTCTTCATAGAAAGGAGCTGAGGAAGACCTTGTCGAAGTTTGGCATTGACAGAGCCGAGTTCTGTTTCTGAATTGTCTTGTGAACAAATCTAAGTTGCATTAATTTATTCATTAAGCACAGCTCCATGTGCAACATGTGGACCAATTTCAGTCTATGATTTGTTTGTTCCCATTGACCATTCTGACCTAGAGCAGTTCCCATTGAAATGAATGAGATATTTCCATTCATTGTTTGCTCTGTGTGATGTGTGATTGTCCTCTTGGTGAGGGGATGCAATTGTTACTGCTAGCTGAAATATTTTAAAAATGGATTCAGAAAAGTGACTGAAGAACATGCTTGTTTGTACATGAATGCTCTTATTTACATGCAAATAAAGGTAGTTGTCTGCAAAAAAAAAGAAAAAAAAACAACTATTCTGAGTCATTATGTAAACAAAACCCCATTCAAATCAATGACCAAGAAGAAAAACAGAATGGCAATCGTGGCTGCACTGGTGTGGAATAGCTTTCTGTAAAGTGCTTACTGGCTAACCCAGCAGAGAAAGCTGTCCCAAAACCACCCAGAAACACACACTTGCAGAATTAACGTGGAAATATAACACAACCCAGTACTCCAAAGTTACAATGAGAAACACCTTCTGTATCTGTATTTTTCATCTCACTGCACCTGGATCTTGCAGAGTCATTGCCAAACGCTTCAGCTTAACACAGCATTGTTTTTCTTCGTTGTTGAGACAGGCTTTAAAATGATATACAAGTAGTTTCCATGTGGGAACGCGAGCTATCTAAGTACAGGCACAAACTATCAAGAGCTTAATGTCTCACACACTTCCTGAGTTACAGCACTCTTTGGGCAGTGCCTACTATATTTTCACTGGATCATTTTCATCGCTATTTTTGTTCTCTTAATAAATGTTCTGCACCAGGCTGGGAAGCACCGTTTTAACAGAAGATGCAGATGTAGGTTACTTGAGGATTAAAACATCAACAGCAAGAACTGTTTTCATAGAATCACAGAATCATTAATGTTGCAAAAGACCTCTAAGATCATCCAGTCCAACCACCAACCCATCCCCAGCATTCCCACTGACCATGTCCCTCAGTGTTACATCTACTAGTCTTTTTAGCACTTCCAGGGACAGTGACTCCACCACCTTCGTGGGCAGCCTCTGCCGATGTATCACCACTTTCAGAGAAGAAGTTTTCTTAGTATCCAACCTGAATTTTCAGCCACTTCTCTGGTATCCAGTGTGCTGAGTGCAAACGATAGAGGTAAGTGAGGACTGGATTTGACATGAGCATTTTCAAGTGAGATTTTCAGAATCGCTTGTCAGTGATATTACAACAAACAGCAAAGTGCTCATTTCACTACTGTTTTCTAGAGATACAAGTCTATATCTTTACTGAATGCACTTGAAAACCTCTCTAACTTCTGCTGCTATCACTGTGTATCCAAAATTGATAGCAATAGAGGTAAACATGGGAGTAGGATCAGGAAATTCAGAGACACTTGAACTGTTTGCTTTGCAATAGCTATAATCAGTCCAGAAAACAAAAGAAAAATCTCCTGCCCTCCCTTGTAACTTATGTGAAACTTCTAAGGACAGTACAAAATCCCACAACGCAATTGTTTTGTACCAGGGAGCTTCTCATGCACATCTGTGGCTGAAAAACCTGGTTTGAATTTTAAATCTTTGAATGAGGCATCTCAAAATAGCAAACCATCTCTCTGGTTCCCTTTGTGTGCATAAGTATACAGATGGGAAATAAAACATGTGGTTTTTTTCCAGATCTGTATAAAGAAGTCTGCAGAAAAAAAATAGGCCAGGATGGAAGGGAGCAAAACATCAGTGCCAGGTTTTATATGTTTTATGTGATTTGTAAAGGCATTAATGTCCTTGTATGCCATTAATGTGGGAGGTGTCACAGTGAGCATCACTGAAAAGAAATTGTGGCCTATCATAATTGTGTCCTATCATGCCAAGGAGGAGGCTGAACCCTGCTGGCAGAATTTGGATCCCACTCAGATTTCTGCAAGAGTTTAAAGATGTGGAATGACAGTGGGGAAACTCCACTCTCTTTCAATAGAAGCTTTGGAAAACCTTATGTCTCACTGTAAAGTTACTGGGATACAGTTCTTCTATTTGTTACTCCTCTGTGAATCCATAGGGGATTTACACTAGGGCAACAAGAAAAGTTCGATAATTGTGCCATGTAGTGTCAAATAGACCTGTCTCTTGTACTACAGGATTCCTTTCAACACATGTTCAAACCAGAGCTGTGGGAAGAGCGTAGGCTTCGATGCAGAACACACATATAGGTCAAATACTGCAGTCATGATGTCAGGCTTTCAGGAGGAGATCAGAATGTGTAAAGGTGCTGAGAAAACACATTCGCTTAACTCTCTTTTTCAAACCACCCAAAAGCCATGAAGATGGAAAGAGATTCTCCAGTGCAGAACAGCAAGTCCTTTCAGGCGTTACGTACTTCCTTTCATTTTTCTTGAAGCAGAAAGTGGAAGGAGAGAATCAGAGAAGGGAATATCTCAGTTCGGCTCCTTATCATTCACTCCTCTTTCTGCTTCTCCCAGCTGTGTCATGGAGATGACTGAAAGGCAGCCCCATGTCTATCTCCCACCCATCATTGAAGGGGAAAGGTGCTGACTGTCATTCAGGCCAAGAACTGAGTATTATATGACAATAAATCACCATTCCTGGAGGGAAGGAAAGCAGGTTTTATTTCAACTCAATTAAAGCTGCCAGCAAGCCACACTTCATAGCTATAAATATATCGTCGACTTCAAGACATCTAAGAAGTATGAAAAAGGACTTGAAAATAATTTCCATTCACAGGGTTTTAGGATATGTAATCACATTTTAAGCAAAACAGGCTTTCTATTCCCTATTTTCCTAAAAATATCAGTTTTACTCTGAAACCCATCTAAGATGTTTGCACTTTCTGTTACATAATGTAATCAATGTTGAGGGGGGGAAAAAGAGGGAGAATAAGAGATTAAACTATGTGTTCTTTTCNACGTGGCTAGGAAATGCTGTGTAGAAGGAAGAAACAAGTCATCACCCTGTAGCAGATGTCACTTGAATAAAGTATCTGAAGTGTCATAAAGCCTAACTCTCATGCAATTGTGTCATTGGCCAGAAAGCAGATTAAGGGATTAATTTGTTAAAAAATCAGGAATCTGGGGACTGATTTTGATAACTGATTTTGCATTTTGATGGATGTTCTTGACTCACTGCAATTAAGCATTTTCTCCACAAAGAGCCAGCTTTTGTACACTTTCTATTTCAAAATAATGATCAGAATTTGAGATTGTGAATTATATTGCTCAGATGTTTTTGAATACGACCCTTTTCTTTAAAGATTTCATAACAAACCTGTCAAGTGGATCTGTACAAAGGTATATAAAGGCTTTTTCAGAATTAGTTTCATTATTTCCACTGGGCTAAGCCCATTTGATCATATTTTCTGCTCAGAAGTGCTTACTCATATTTTAACTTTTGTTGGTGATTTTGGATGGGAATATTTTTGGAGATGAAAATATTGTTCTAGATCACAAAATCTCATTTTTGTCTTTTTTTTTTTTCTCATAGTATTACTTTTATTTATCAGAACTATGGATACTACCTTCATAGTAGTTGTTTGAAATAAGGCCTCAGCTAATGCCGTGGCTAACATACCATGCTATGAAGATGGACCTTTCACTTAATTACCAAAATTTCTTTTCATAAAAACTTTTATATAATTTCTCTACTTTGAGAATAGTGTAAACAGGAGCTTTTATTTCCGTATGAGAAATGGAGAACTTTCCAGTGAAGGTGGCTGTCATTTTGGCAATATCTGTAAACAGCTTAACTTATTTACTGAGTTCATATATACTCACTGCATTGGCTCTGTACAGAAGAATTATGATCAACTTGTAATTATAAGTTTCCTAACAGGGGAGAAACAAGGAAATCTTAACAATGTTGGATAAATTAAGGAATAACCGAAGAATTAAAATCCGTTACAAGGTATTCTTCAGTGCCAGATCAGTCATGCTAATATGATTAAGATATCATCCGTGACTAAGTGCTACAACTATAAATATTGTCAGTGGCTCAAATTTGCAGTGCAATTTTGCACATACATTCAATTTCCAATATTTGATTTTGCCACCCATTTTCATAGGTTCTACATAGTGTGCTGGAAGAATTTTCAGTCATTAAAAAATAGATCTGTTTTCAGTTTTCCCAGCTGTTCCTCAAGGACCGGGGAAGGGCACATGAACCCAGCACTGGGCCTTGTGCTTCCCTCTGCTGTGCAACCAAGAGAAAAGCATGCATGTTCAGGAGCAGTTTCTTCAGTTCACTCTGAGATGTTGTTACTGGCCCAATTATGGGCCTGGAGTGTAACCTACTAGTACTAACACTATTTATAGGGAAAATGGGAAAATCTTATTAAAAGATCCANTGTGGGCTTACAGACTGTGTGTCCAAGTGCTTAGGCCGTGTTCCAGCTTCACCATTCAGCGGGATGCCAAGTGGCTGAGACCAGCGTAAGGTTTCACAGCCTATGGCTCATCTCCAGGAACAGCAGGGAGTGCAATGGCATGGTGTCAGCAGGGGTACCCCAACAGCCAAGGAGATCCCATCCTGTGTGCTCCCAGGGCTGTCACTGCAGGCTGACCATCCCCATGGTCTGCAGGTGGCACTCCAAGGGGTCAGAAGGAGAGGTCTCCAGTTCTCCCTGCAGAGCAAAGGGCTTACTGCCTGTGGAGAGGTGGGATTCAACATGTGGTGCCAGGAAGCATGCTTTGGGATTGTGAAGGATTGTTGAGTGATGTCAGAGGTAGTGCCCCTTTCTTATGCAGCCATGAGATGCACCATGCTCTACAAGCAATTGCCACAGAGCACACTTGCAAGGAGAAGACAATAAGGTACAGTGCAAAGTGTAAAGAAGTCAAGATCCACACATCCTCTCCATGCTGACAACTGCTTATTGGAGCAGGTTGGAAAAGGGATCAAAAATACACTGGGATTCACCATTATTAGCTTTTCACTATGAACACCTCCGCATTTCTCCCTGTCCAGTCCCAAGAAGAACATCTCACATTCCCAGCAATGTCCTGTGCCTGAGAAATCTGGTTTTGAAGCAGAAGCAAACTCATTTCAAATATTGCTGAGTGGAAGGTGAAAGCATTCGGAAATAAGATCTGAAGCCATTTCTCAGCCTTCCGTAGAAAAACTGCTTACAGAGAGGTGGCGTCAGGGAGCAGTACTAATTGTCAATTTCAGCACCTTTTCTGATCTCTGCTGGCCTACAACGTAGAGGAGGAGCCACCCTGAGGGTCCATGTCCTTGTGACATCCAGCCTGGACGTCTGCAAGGCCTTTGACATAATCCCACTCCACATTCTTGTCTCTAAGTTCAAGAAATATGGACTTAATGGATGGATAAATGAATTTAATGAGTGGAGTTTGGTCATGAGTGGTGTCCCACAGGAATCCATCTTGGGACTGGTGCTTTTCAAATTCTTTATCAATGACATCACAGTGGGATAGAGTGCACCCTCAGCAAGTTTGCTGAGGACACCAAGCTGAGTGGTGCAGTTGATATAACAGAAGTAAGGGATGCCTGGATAGGCTTGAGAAGTAGGCCTATGTGAATCTAATGAGATTCAGCACGGCCAAGAGCAAGGTGTTGTATTTGAGCCAGGGCAATCCCAGACATAAGTAGAGACTCTGAGAACTCATTGAGAGCAGCTCTGCAGGACTTGGAGGTCCTGATGGACAAAAAGCAGGACACGAGCCAGCAGTATGTTATCGCAGCCAGGAAGGCCAACAGTACTCCAGGCTGCATCAACAGAGGGGTGGCCAGCAGGGCAGGGAGGTGATTGTCTCACTCTACTCTGCCCTTGTGAGACCCTTCATGGAGTACTGTGCCCAGGTCTGGGGACCCCAGCATAAGGAAGATGCAGAGCTGCTGGAGCAGGTCAAGAGAAGGCGACGAAGATAACAAGAGGACTGGAGCACCCCACCTCTGAAAAGAGGCTGAGAGAGCTGGGCTTGTTTAGCTTGGAGAAAAGAAGGCTCTAAGGAGTCCTCATTGCACATTTCCAGAACTTGAGTGGGACTCATAGAAAGAGGAAGAGTGAGTCTTTACATGGTCTGATAAGTGATAGGACAAGAGGAAACAGTTTTGATCTGAAGAAAGAGGAGGTTAGGTGAACTGTGAGAGGGAATTCTTCACTCAGAGGGTGGTGAGGCCCTGGCACAGCTGTCCAGGCCAAGTTGGATGGGCCCTGTTCTAACCTGACCTGCTGGGTGGCAGAGCTGCCTAAGGCAGGTGGTTGGGGGTGGGTCGGCTTTGAGGTCCCCTCCAACCCAGACATTCTGTGGTTCTATGAATTACTTGGGCTAGTTCTATTGGGGTTTACTGTAACATAATCCTGCAGCAGAAGAACTACAGCATCCTTTGCTCTGATTACTGTTTTAATGGCAAATAGCTCATTCCGCTGTCTATTTCTGGAGGCAGGTCAGTGTGTTAATTGCTCTTAGCTAAGAGCTCCATTATCTAAGCAATTTCTTCTCTTAATTTCCTTCTGGAGCAGCTAAATTCTGGTGGCTGCTTTTTCCAGCGGATGGAATTAAATGCTGCAGGCTCTGAGGCAATTGGATCTAACATGTATGCATCAATATATCTTTTTTTTTCCTAAGAAAAACTTTTTATGGAAATTTTCCACCTTCAAGTTTTTCAGCAATCATCTCAGCTTAAAGAGATGTGAAATGAAAACTTTTTTTTATTTATCAGGCTATTTGGCAAAGTCATTCAAAATCCTCCCTATAAACATAAAAAAAATACAATAATGATTTAAACCCTAGAAACTTCCTAGAAATGGAGCTGTTGCTTCAAACTCCACCTTACACAACCTGGCCCATGGAGGAAGGGGAGATGAAGGTTATTCCTTTCAGTAGGGGCCTGAGGAGGTTGTCCTCATTTTATTCAGCACAAAGAGAATTTGGGTAAAAGTGCTTTTGGAAGATTTTTTATATGGGCAAGAACTGAGTTTGGCACTCCTCATGGCATCTGCTCAGTGAAACCTTTAATCAAAAAGTACTGTACTTAAACACAGTGGCTTAAACGACTAAACATGCACTAGAATTTTCCTGTGTTTTTTTCATAGAAAATGCTTTGCACTGAGTTTGGAATTTACTTGAGAGGTAAGAAAATGTGGCTCTGCTGCTGGAGTAATACCTCAGGAAGAAGAATTTAAAGCATTTTGACCCCATAATCTTAAAAAAAATAGAAAAAAGAATGAAGAATAATTAGTAGAAAAATTGTTACCTATTGGAGCTCTTCCACAAGTTTCTAATGTTTAAATTAAAAATCCTTTTAATTTTGCTTTTATTTTAAAGTAGGAATACAATAAAGCTTGAGTTCTGACTGGCAATTCTCACCTACATCCACAGAGAAGAAATTTATTCAAATCAATCTCAAAAATATAAACCACTTCTCAAGTAAAAAGCTATTTATGTCTATGCATACAATATACACTGTATTCATTTTGGCACATGTATAAATACAGTTTTTGATATTAAATACGCATTTGAAATATATACATCACTAAGGTTTTAAATAGCTGCTCAGCAAATTCTAGCTTAATGGAGAGAGACAGGGAGAAGAAAAATCTAGCAAACTCTATCTTAATTTCTTTTAAGAAAATCACAGTGTTGGCTTGCCCTTGTTACTCCTGTTTGATTTTGTTTGAAAAGAATAATCCTTCACATGTGGATATTGCTTTATAAATTGTTCATAGATGAATATCACGTGCTTCCTATCAGGGCAAAACCAAAACACACTTTGTGAAGGTGAAGATGGGAGTCAGGGCCCCATTGTACAACTTTCATCTATACCACTGACAAAATTAGGCAAAATCTGATGTGAATCTCTCCATTTGTTGCCCCAGTTTTAAAAGCCATTGTTTATTTTTGGTCATGGGGGAAATATCAAATGAAAATCTGATCCACAAATCAGTGTGATGTGTATATTTCCCTGCATTTGTTAACTGTATCCATGCACAGATGTTCTTGCTAGTCCATGAGAGAAATAACACACCATCTTCTTGCCTGACTTCTTAGGATTTGTGACCGGATCTTAGGTAGTGTTACAGCATCATTCTTCTTCCCATATTTTAAAGAAGCATCCTTGATGATGTTCTGAGTGTTGTGTTTTACACTGCTCACTCATTAATTTCTGTGGAAATTCCAGGGGCTCAAGAAGAAGAGCAGCTCAGCTGTAAGTATGCAGATGGAAAAGGCCACAGAGAGAAACAGAATGGCTTCCACCAAGAAAGGTGAAGGTCCTGCAGAGATAGTCTGGCAACGGAGAATCAGGCTCCTGCCAAAAAAACCCTTTGTCTAGCTCCATTGTCCAAAAACCATTCAGAGTTACTAAATTTCATTTCTTTTCTAGCAGGATGAATAGCACAGGGTCTTCTGACCCAATATTTTTTCTCTTGAGCAATGCTGAAGAATTAGGTCTATGAAAGGGAAGGAAGGTTTAATTTGTCTTTAACTTGATTGGCTGTGTATTATTGTAAAATATGACAGCCCCAACCAGCTGTAAATTTGGTAATATCACTATGGATAAGCTTCTGTTTCCAGAACCTCACCATTACATAATTTTGGAATGGGAATGCACTCCAATTTACAACACAACAAAAGAAAATTATTTCTAGAGTTCCTCCAAATTAATTATGATTGGATTAGAAAATAACAGCAATCTGTTTCTTGAGTTAGGTTTCTAGGTTCTTGAGGCCTGTATGTTGGTGCATCTACAAGATGCACCAACAGACATAAAACAATAAAACATGGTCATAAAACAAAAATCAGCATCGGGCTGTACATTTTCATCTTCCCAGCACAAGACCTGCATTTTCTACCATGTCCTAGATTTCTTCGACCACCTTTTTATTACCTATGATCTCCAGAGAATTGTGATAGGGTGTTTTTGCTCCTGCATGCTGGCAATCCCACTGCGTGCAAGGTTCAATTGAACAAGTGTCATCTCTGATTTATTAACAAGATTCAAGAGCAGGCTGTTACTCAGGATGCAAGTGAAAGCCAAGGAATTTGCACAATCTGTATGCAGAGCACATCCTGAGCAGCAATTTGAAAAGGCTGTAATTCATTTCATCACTCGGCTGGAAAGATGCAGAGCGCCCAGGCTCCAGACATTGCCATGGAAAATGGCAGCAAGGCTCCTGCGGGATGCTGATGATAAATGGGAATGTTTACCTCCTTTTTCTGATGGTCACCCACAGGTCAAAAGTCTTTGAAGCCAGGTGTGTTTGTTTAATGTGTGAAAGATTCCACTAGTGTCCTTTCCAGGGGTGTTGTGCATGGATGTTTTGCTGTGAAAAGCCCTGGAGCAAATTGCCTTAAGATCCTTTGGTTTCCATTGAGGAGAATCATCAGCCAGGCACCTTCAGCAATAAATTACTTTCTGTTTGGGGAATCTCTTGACTCAAAAAATTCCAGTTTTGGCTGCTTTGGGATCTTAACAATTTGCTGGGCTGATTTTTAAACAATCGAAACACCACAGGAGACTTTACAAATGCAAAGCATGATATGCATTTTTAGGACAGACGATGATCTGATTGCACTTCAGTGACGTGAGCTGCACACAGGTGTGGTATGCTGGAGTGCTGGTTTCATCCTTTTGGTTCCATAAATGGAATTGAACACTTTTCAGTTTGGAACAGGAGGCTGGTTTTACAGAGGTTGCCTAAGACATACAGATTCTCATTTCCTTCTTCAAACCCAGTTGGTTTTGCCTTGCAGCAGTAACTGCAATTGCTGCTAATTTTTCCAGGTTCATAAAATACCTCTTTCATTGTCAGTGGGGTTACATTGTCTTTCAGCAGGAAGAGCTGTCATTTGAGAATCCCAAGCATAGCAGAAATGCTCCAGTCCAGTTCCATCATTCCCAAGTGCCAGTGGTCTCAATTCAGTGTATTAATACTCGACGAGTGCCTAATGAAATGCATCCTTCATTTTGCTGAGAAACAGCTCACTGCTGCAGTCCTTGTCTCATCTTCCAAAGAGTGGATATGGCACATAGGCCTGTTTGTTTTCTCTGTGCTTAACTGTTCAGTTCTTTTGCTCCCCTGAACCATGATTTTCACTCTCCTCTGCCACTAAGAAAATCTCATTTGCTCATCTTTTCTCCTGTTCTGCTGCTGTCCTTAGATCTGTATCTTCACATTGGTAGGTCTGAGACACCACCTTCTCACATTGTGCTGCAAGCCAGACCAGGGCACCTTGCAGGCAAACAGGAGGTCCACCTACTCAAAAGACCTCCACCCAGGAGGCGTTCAAGAAAAGCATGTATGTGGCGCTGAGGGACACGGTTAGTGGGCATGGTGGGATGGGTTGACGTTTGGACTAGATGGTCTTAGAGGTCTTTTCCAACCTTAATGATTCTATGATTCCACGATCCTGTGATAGGTTCTATCCAAACCAAGAACTGTTTTAAACATATAGTTCAACTAAAGCTCAAACTGCAAATCAAAGCCAAAGAGCCTGTTCAGAGGAGGTTTCAGTCTAAGTATATAAGATTAAGAATCTTTCATCTGTGTACAAGCAATATGAACCATAATTCACTCTCTTTAAGTTGTGAAGATAGATGGCAAAGGGTTCTAAGACCTAAATGTCCATTTTTCATAGAGTCATGAAAAAAAAAACCCACAGAATTCCGTAACTTTTCCCATGTGGCTGCCCTCCTGTCATCCAGTTTCATCACTTGAAGGAGTTTCCAGGCTGTGGTGCAGCATCATGCATAGTGCTCATGTAATGGAAATTCAAAGGCAGCCAGTGCCAAGCCATACTAAAAGTGTAAAAGATCTGTTTAAAAAATTGCATGCTGTAAAGTGATGTAACAGAAACAGCATAATTTTCTCTTTTTTTTTTCATGGGATGAAATCCAACAGAAAAGAAATAATAAAGGTGGTTGTTTCTGTGTTTGCATTTTTTTTCCCTGGTGTTACCATAGTTACCCTCTGGACTAAAGCAGAAAGAAAAATTAGTGCCTGGAGGGAAATCTTTTTTTTTTTTTTTTTTTTTTTTTTTTTGAGTCTAAGTTGATAGTTTAACATGACCATTTCTATAATGGAATGGGTGAAAAAGTTTTGGTCAATTTTTTTTCTCCAAACTGAAACTATCTCAGATTTCAGTGGTCACTTTTGAGGTCTCATGGGAGGCTCATCTAAGACTGGTTGTAATTACCTGCCCCAGATGAATTCCCTGCCTCATGGCACTGGTTGATTCGATGATCTTTGATGGAAAGATCATACACCATAATCTGGCACACTGAGTACTTTGTGGACTGATGTTCAGCCCTCTGACACATAAGAGGTAGATATCCATTATACATTATTAAACACTAGTATGAACATGGGCAAAGCGTAGCAGTGACTTAAAGAACAAAACAAAGCCCTAGCAGTATGAGGAAGCACAACACAAGAGCCACTACAAATACCACTTGAGGCAGAACTGACATGTTAAATAAAGACTTAACCACTTCAATTTTCCCTTTTCCTCAGCTCCTTCTCTTTCGCAACCTTAAGGCTCTCGGGGTTTTGAATAACAAGACTTTCGCCTAAGGGACCTAGCACCACCCAACCAGTTTCCAGGTTTCAGGATTTAGCCTCAAATCATCTTAAATTATAGTCTAGGAGAAAACCTTCAGTAGCTAAACTCAGCCCTGCTCCCCACTGCATGAAGACACAATAAGAAGAGTCAAATATGGATGTCCATAAAGTAAAGGTGATGCAAAAATGGCCCCCGTGTCTCAGTCATCCTTTCACATACAGTGCATCCAACAAACATCCTCCTATTCTGTATGGATCAAAAGAAAAGCGTGTTTCTTCATTGCAGAGGAAACAGTCTGTGTGCTTCAATGATGGCAAGTGCTGCAGTGCTTCTGCACTCCTGTATTTATTTGCTGTCACCTTGAGCTTCACAGCTGCTGTCTTGCAGTAAGTCAGGTTACATTAACTAATTCAAACAGCCAAAAATGCAAATTGGAATTGTCTTAAAAATAAGAAAATTAAAGTATACCTTAAGTTAAAGAATTAACTGAGAATTAAGTTATTGATTTATTACAGGATGATATATTTTATAGAGTAGCTATTTATACTACAAGAGCTGAGTAATGAGAATCTGGAGAAACAGATTTCACCATCACAGCCAGATAATCCAAGAGCAGTATTTGAAAGGGGTGGTGTTCTGCAGAAGGGCAGGATTAGCGGCGCATAAACCACTCTCAAGAGACATTTGCCATCTTAAAAGTCACTAATGGAGAAGCTTCTTTGTCCCTTACAGGCAGCCTACTCCTAAGTGTATTATTCTCACAGCAGTTTTAGCAGCAGCAGTTGGAGCCCATAGAAGGTTATTCTCTCTGTCTTTGCTGGAGGCTTCTGCACTGGGGAAGGGCCGCAGAGAGAGCTGCCCAGACCCACGTGCAGATGGATGCACCACTAGCCTGCCTGGCTGGGCTGCATTTTTCATGCTGGTATTATGACTGCCTATTTCTCAGCCACTATGGACCCCCTGCTCTTTTCTGCAGAACAAGTCTCCATCCAATTTCCTGTGCTTTATTTTGTACAACTCATCTTTCCTACTAAGTGCATTACTTTGCATTACTCTGTATTAAATTATGCCTTACTTTTAAGATCCTCTTTGTCATTTGTCAAGGTCATTTTAAGTGTCAGGTCTCTCTCATTACTTGTACTGCTATGGCAAAAGTTTTGCATCAGCGTAATGAATAACTCCTATCACCAAGTAACTCCTTCCTGCTGCAAGCTCCCAGCGATGCTGTGTCTGCCTACTAACAATTCAAGCTGAACTGGGAAAAAAAAATGTAATGAATGCAAAAAGCTGTTGTAATTGGGTTAGGACCTAATGACAGTATCCTGTCTCCGATAGCATATGCTTGAAGAAAAATAGAGAAGTAACGCAAGCATGCTGTAATGCTTTCCCAAATGCTATCCCAGTATACCAAGGTCAATTTTAGGCTCAGAATCTTCATGTTAGAAACAGATTTTGTATTTAACAAACTTTGGGTTTATTTTCAAGGAAGTTTACTTCTAGGGTTGATCATTCCAGTGCTTTCCTAAAGCCAGCTCAAGGGATGATGGTTTCAGCCTTGAAACCCATCTAAATAAACTCTTCTCTACCTTTTCTTGTCCCCGTACCTTGTTTTTTTAGCTCACTTCTTCTTCCCCCCAATTACTTGAGATATTGATTGTACTGAGAAGAAGGTAACTGACCAAGTCCAAAAATAATCTATTTTGGAAGCATACTGTGAATTTATACCTAATGAAATACATTGCAGAGGAAAGATAGATGACAAATTTGAGAAGAAACTGAAGTCATTTACAAGAGATTTTATCTTTAGAGAGTTATTTCCTCCCTATTAATGGAAGAATATAGAATGCTCATTATAGGACAAAATGAAAAAAAAAAATGGAAAATGCATTATGGAATATAACCATCATTTGTAATTTCAACTGTAGATATTTTGGAGCCACAATTTTTTTTTTTCCTGTGGTTTCCTGGGGGTTTTCCTGCCATCTTTTAAGCATTTCTTAAGAAGTTTTCTATAAAACCACAGCCTGTGCGTACATTAAATCGCTGTCCTAAAGCACGAACATCCGATGAAACTGTGTTAAGAGAAGTCGGAAGAGGTCAAGGCAGCACACGCTGCCAAACTGTCAGCAGTGTGGATGGCATATAGAAACCCTGTAGATAAGGTCTATCAAAGATGCTTTTGGTAAAAGAGAGATCCTTCTACTTGGCTCAGTGGTTGCAGGATCTTTTGTTCTGATTCAAATCACAGCAGTAAATGTCAGTGAGGTCACTCAAGCAACACTGACTTCAAATTTGGTACAGTTTCTTCCTGATAACTGGAATAATATTTCCCAAATCAATTATCATTTTCATATATATCATCCACAGCCTTTACAAAGAGAAGAACATTTCTCCAAGAAAGAATATTTTACCAACAGGTACATTAGAAAAGATAGAGACTGTAATATCCAGAACTTCACTCTTCCATGATGATTTTCTCTGCAACATGCTTAGAAACCACAGTGAAGAATGACACAAAACCAGAATGTGCGGAAGGAGGAGAAAAGTGGAAGAGGGAGAAATGGAGAGGGAGCACTCAGACTTGCAAGTGGAAGTACTCAAACTTTGTATTTTATGAGCGTCTTTAGGCCATTCTAATTTGAAATGAAAATTAAAAGAAGAATGAGTCTCTTCCTTTTGCTTGCTGGGGATCTACCAGTAATACATCTTCGACCTTGTTACTCTCTGTCGTTTACCACATGGCACCGGAACATCTAGCCTAGCTTTGCACCCTTGATGGCAAAGAGATCACAAAGGCTCCAAAACTAACAAATTCTCATCATATGAGGAAAATTAGATGTGTAGTTTAGCAGCAGCAGCACCTGATTATGTAGATTCTGGATGCCCCTCTGAGGCACAGCTTTGCCCATGTTTTCACAGAGCCTTCTGTACCTGATGGACTTAATGGGACCTCTGGGAAGTGTTCTGCAAAAAGTCAATCAGCAACCAAAAGAGATTTTGTCTGGGTACAGATCGCTGGTCATCCTTGCTCATACAGAGTGTGTTGACAGCTGCTTGGGAAAGGAGAGCAGTAAATGTGAGGTTGGCTCTGACCCTGCTGCTGTCCATACTAATAGGCAGAGTGTTATGGATCTCAGTGCTGCAAATTTTGGATCAGCTTTCTCTGCAAGCACACAGATGCTGCGGGAGCAGCACCACTGGCAGATGCCAAAGGAGACACTAAAATGCACATATCAGTCAGAATAACAGAAAAACAAGACTGTACTTATCTATGTGTTTAAAAAATGCAGTTTCGGTGCTGCATGACATTTTGGCAGTTTCTCTCAAGAAGCACGGCTGAAGTCTTCAATCTGCAATGCTTTTCAGAATTTGCCAAGCCAGATAAATCACTCATCAAATCTTTGAGACCTGCCCCGATAGAGATGTTTCCCCTGTACTTTGTCCCTGGTAGGTATTAGCCTTCATCTTACTTTTTTTTTACCACCTCTTCACACATGTAACTAAATGCCTCATATCATTTGTGACATATCCCAGAAAGTATGATTGGCCTTTCCAGCTCTTCCACCAGGCTTTGGACAGCAGCTGAGCAGAGCCTGAATCCCTCTTCTACCTCCGTTAATGTTTCCTCAGTGTTCTATTTTTTTTTCCTTGTTTGTAGAGAACCAGTATTTGTAACAGAATCACAGAATCACACTCTTTAGGCTCAGATTTTCACAGGTACATTCTTTAACACCCCAGAAAACCACTCTTCTACTGAACCCAAAGCACTGATAAAAGAACAACTTTACTGTTTTTATATGTTAGCTAGGTTTATTATTATTATTATTTTTGCAGGGCTAGGAATGTTTTGGAATGAGAGGTCAGAAGAAAGGCAATACAAAGTAAAGGAGCTTCACAAAGACCATTTCAAGTTGTGATGGAAAAGAAGGCGGTATCCCATGTAACAAGAGATATGATCAACATTCATCTAGTGGAGGCCTGACGGGATGCATTCTGTTTTAAAAATAAGTAAATCATATTATCCATGAGAACAGACTACCCTTCACCTGCCCCTCTCAGCACCATCTTGATAGGGTAACTAAGGAAAATGGAAAAAGCCTTTGCTGTTTTCCTTGTATGTCGTCCCCTCTAAAGCCCCTTCTTGGCTGAGTGAGACACCCCAAGTACAGCCAGGATCAAGGGCACGTGAACCAAATCATACCACAGACATAAAATACAAGTTAATTCTCTGTTGGGTACTTGTACTAGCAGAGTCAGTAACATTTCCTTAAGTAAGTGAAAGTAACCTTGGGATGTATACCAGTTAAAAACGAAGTTTTATAAATACTTCTAGATATTAAATGTTTCCCATTACATGGTTCATTCAGAGCAATTAGCAGCTCTTCAAGTCAATGCTGATAGTTAGATCAGAAGAAAAAATCCTCAAGGAGTCAGTTGGGAAAATGTACAAATGAAAAACACATCTGTCTTGTTTTAACTTCTGCCCTGGGATCTGGATTTTCTAATTCTTCTTTATTTACATTTTTTCTTTTCTGGGAAGGGAGAGGAAGAAAAAGAGATAAAAGGCTCTGTAGAATCATATGTCTTCTTAAGAACAGAAGAGCATGTCCACTTGAGAATATGCCTATATATCAGTGTCCTGGTATAGAGGTGACAAAAGGTAAGAAAACAATCTACAAGCATTTCTTCATATTATCTGTGACATGATGTCTGGCTTAGGCCACATTTTGCAGGGCCGGAAAAAGACCAAAGAGATGCCACAGGAAAATATATTAAAATTCAAAGTATTTTTATAGACTGCAGCTAAGCTCAGCATACCTTCTTAGCTTAACTCTGACCAGATGTAGGAGTAGATAAAAAATGCAAACGGTTTTGATTTTACCTCATCCCTTTATTTTTCATTTATAATAAATACTGTATATAGATGAGCCCAAGATTACCTCTGGGGGAATGTCACACGAACTGTGTGCATGGAGAGAAATGATCCTCACCAACCGCTGCAGATAACATTGAAAAGGTCCTACCACAACTTCAGTGTGTGCTCACCCAGGCCGAAGGCCTGGGGATCCGGTAGGGCGGTCACAGGAACAGAGAACTTCTATGTCCATGGAGGGATTCTGCTGAGCGCTTGGCAAATTCATAATAAAGGAAAATAGTATTTTGAGATCCTGGTACAATACCACACAATAGAGTTGGCCCTGGTGATGGCCCCATGTGTTTTGTGCAGCACTGCCACTGGACCGGTTGTGCTGAGGGTACTGTGAGTCCACTCCTTGCTTGTTTCACGCTTTTGCTCCATTAAAATGGCTGGAAGTATGGACTTAAGTGTGTTTTTCCTCATTCATCAGAATAATTCAATTCACATCGACTCTTTTTTTTTTTTTTTTTTTTT